>APFE031590297.1:95406-117418 GCA_000404065.3 Pinus taeda | reverse complement strand
TTGTTGTTCGCACAATTTTGTTTCTAGCCTTTCGATGTTTGGGTCCTCCTGCAAACCGGTCAGGACCTAAAACGATTGTTTGAACAATTATGTGTAGTCTGCTACTGCACTCTCCACTCCCATGACTACTTCTATGACAGTGGCTTCCCATTGTTCCTTTACCTCTGGTGGTGTTGAAGGTTGATCCCTTAACTAGAGTTTTGTAATCTGCAGGTTCAACACCAACTGAACCCTCGTCATCTCCCTCTGAGTGGCGCGCACCCTGTGGCCAATTTACGGATGCGGACCTCGACTAGCTCCTCCTCCAGAATGGCTAATTCTGGGACCATTCTGTGGGCCTCATCCATGACCTTTATGATCTTCATTCTTTGGCTGGTCAACTCAGCCTCGGTGGCAATGGTAGCATTCCTCTGTAAGGCCATCTACTTATTGTTTATTTTCCTTTCATTGATCACTTGGAGGGCGCGGTGCTCGTGGGCCCTTAGCTCTGAAATTACTCCATACTACAAGAGGTGGAGTGCTTCACGCGGGAGTGCTACCAAGTTCAATTCAACTCCCTTCAAGGCACTAACAATGGGCCTATTAGCCACATTTTCTATTGTCAATGCTCCATCTGGCAGCACTAGTGCACTGGAAACCTTTGTGCACAACATATCAATAGTCCCGGATGTGCCGATAGCCAAGTTGCTAAACACTCTACCAAATTGCGACGCATGGGTCTGCTACTCCTATAGTCCAGTCTAGATGGCCCCTAGGATGATCTGCTGCTACTTTTCAAATTGCTATAGGGCCTCTGTGGTGACATCTCTCACTGTGTCACCGATGTCATATAAATCTCCCTCCATTAGTGTGATAAGGTCCAGCAAGGTCTTGGTCGCCTTGGAATTCTTTATGGAACCTCCCTTTTCTAGCTCCCTCGGGTGCTTACTATGTCTGGATGTCCCCTGAGGGTTTGCATTGTGCTTCTCTGTGTCCTCTTCTTTGGTTTCAGGTGAAGGAAAAAACGCACCTTTGTTAGAGCCCCCATCTGCACCACCTGTCTTTTTCCCTGCCTCCTTTCTTGTATGTTCTACCTTGGTCTTCTTAGCGGCCTCCTTCTTCCTCTTTCCGACCAGTTGTGCCATCTTCAGCTTAGCCTCATCCTTCTTCTTTTGTGTGGCACACTTGCTTCGACCCACCACCAAGTTCGTGGTGTTGCATCACTCCGCCGTCCATTTATCCAACACCGCATTGATGGCAACATTTGTGGCTAGGTACATCAAATCGTACCACTTCTGCACAGTGTACTTCCATGCCCTTATTGATATCCGATCGAAATCAACTTTGAACACATCATAGATCTGCAGGTTAGCATATACTGTGGGTGAAAATAGTGGCTTGCAATCGATAGCCATCCTAATATTCATTTCTATCAAGATCTAGAAGATCTTGTTGCTCCGAATGCGCTCTGCATCCTTGGTCACCCATAGCGAAGTGTACTTCACTACTTCAGGAAGTTCTGACATGACCGAGGGAAATTATCTCTCTTCTGGTAGCTCCCACGCTACAAGCATAATTGATAGAAAGAGCCACACGTATTGGAACATATTTCTTTGATCTTGCTCTTTGTTGCAATTTGCCAGGAATTCTCTATGAAGGTAGTCCAACCTAGTGAAACTAGACTCCTTCTGCGCACTACTGTGCAAGCGTGATGATAGGCACTGACACGTCGTCGGCGTGCCACTTCCGCATCACCTTTTGTGAAAGTATATGTGTTGCCACCATCACATCGGGATCGCAAATGCTAGAGATAGCATACCTGCGTGGCTTCTTCACCAGTTTGAACTTCTCTTTCATTGATTCTGAAAGCGCCAGCTCACCACCCTTGCCGCCAAAGATCATATCTATATTTTCACTTGTATACAGTAGGTGTGTTATGCGATGAATCAAAATATCTATGATGGGTATTGGCTCCTCTAGCTATAAACACCCATCATGCACGAATCACAACAACTACTTGATGACTAAAATTGTCAAGGGGGTGTGGTTATAGTGTGACACCCAGAGTAGGTTGAGTAATCCTACCTTCTCTACTCCTGTGTGCCACCTCCATGGCTCCACCGCAGTCATTCTCGTATTTGTGTCTATGATGTGGCACATCAACTATTCAGTCACAAGGTACAGGAACTTCTCATTGTCTGCTAGGTCCCAGTCTTTGAGCTTCAAAATCGATACTCATGCCAAAAGTGATCTCATCTGGTAGAAATGGGGTTTGTAGGGGAGTCTTACTTTCATCAATTTCCTTTAGGACCTTGGACTTAGGCTTCCACGAAGCGACATACTCTGGCAACCATGTAATAGGGTCTTCACCTTGGGCTTCAAGCTCCTCTATTTCCTCTCCCACATCCTCATTGTCCATGGGGATGTCTACGATATCCTCCTCTTCTACCTCTAGGTTTATAGCCTTGCCTTTCTCTTGGGTAGTTGCCTTTGGTGGGTTTTGTCTTAGCGACATGCGCACTAGGCTGGCTAGCTACTTGCCCTTATTTTTTTTCATGGTCTCCTTGGTTGGGGTTGGCTTTGGTCTCAACATTATCGGGGATTTAGGGACCTCCACCAATACTTCGGCCACTTCCGGGGCAGTTACTTCGGTACCCATAGAAATTTCTTACACATTATCCTTGGTGGCCACTCCTTTGGTGTTCATAGCTTCTACACAAGTTGACATGAGGCTTTTCACTAGTGCTTGTGTCTCTTTTGACAATTGTTCAAACACAAGACTCACTATTAGGTCTTGAAACAATTCACAGTTCATGTGCACATGAGAGCGCAACAACTCAATTCCCAAAATGCCAAGTGTTTTTTATTGGGTATCCACTTTTAATTTATAGGGCAATTTGAATTCGAATCCGACCGTCCCCCCTGAAATCGGTTCATTAATGTCGGATTGGCGGCAAATTTTAAAGGATCTAAGCCATAAATTTTGTCTTAAATGTCGGTCGCCCACTCGATTTGACCTCACTTTTGCCATATTTTCATGAACAATGACTTTAACGATCACCTTCCACCTGACCTATGTGATTTCTCCCTAGGTAGTACATCTCCCTCTGTGTTGTCGCGGACCCAGTAACAGGTCCTTGATTTGCACCATCTTCCAATCGCGCGGCTCCCTAACTCAAGCATTGTAGTTTATAGTTCCGCTCCTCCTTTTAGCTACCTAGAGCGGTAAGACTATGTTACTTTCATTTAATGACATGGATGATCCATTCATGTATGGCCTCAAGCGACTGCCATTCACCTTTGTTGGGAAGGGTTCTCCATTTAACTTGACCAGCAATACTACTCCTCCATCGATAATCTCCTTAATAGCATAAGGCCCTAACTAGTGCATCTTGAATTTTCTTCTAAATTTATCAAAATTACTATCATGTAACAAAACTAAATCATTTACCCTAAATGTGCGTAGCTTGATGTGTCGATCATGCCATGCCTTTTCACGCTGATTTTGGACCTGTTGGTGAAATCCAGCCAAAAATCTTTCTTCTTCGAGCTCATTCAACTGTGCGAGCCTCTTTTCCAAGGCTCCACAATTCGTCATACCTATGAGTGTTGTTGTGTGCAACACAATGTATTCTATAGGCATTATTACTTCCACCCCATAGACAATCCTAAAAGGGGTTTGTCCCATCAACTTCGTGCATATCATTCAATAAGCCCACAATACTGCAGGTATGCATAGGTCCCAATAATTTTGCTGAGCATTGCAAACGTTGGTCAGTGCATTTTCAAACACTTTGTTAAACGCCTCCACTGTCTCGTGAGCCTGTGGGTGATAAGGTGTGCTCTTCTGGTGATATACATGAAATTCATTTGTTAGTGTGCTGATCATCTCATTCAGGAAGTGTGTACCATGATCACTCATCAATATCCCTGGACATCCAAATCGCGTTAGTACATGTTCAAATAGGAACTACGCGGCTATCATAACCATACAATCCTTCACTGGCTATGCTTCTACCCAATGAGTCAAATACTTCATCAAAATGATAATGTATGTTGCTCTTGTCTTCCCTTGTGGCTGAATGGGTCCTACAAAATCTATTGCCCACTTCTCAAAGTGTTGCAACGTCATTTGTGGATTCAAAGGCATTTCATCCCTCTGCGATGGCCTGCCCATTCTTTGACATACATCACATGCGTTGCAATATTCTTTTGAATCCTAATGAGCATCTGCGAGGATGCTGTTTTGTTTAAACTCAAGTACATACTGTCGCAATATCTCATCAATCCACAACTTATATAGATGCCCAACAATGACAGAGAAATCTACCGTGCACACCACTAATTCCTTCTTTTGCTGGATAGAGTATCCTTCTGGTGTAGTTCCTGTTGTTAGGAAGTGTATTATATCCTGAAAATGACCATCTATGATATGCACTACATATAGCTATGTGTCAAGCAATCCTTCTTCCAAGTTAGTAGGTTCCTCCCTTGTTTCGATGTGTGACAAATGGTCTCGTCCCGTGTTCAATCATCCAGGTTTCACAACAACTTCAAAATCATACTCTTCGAACAATAAGAGCCATATGCAAATTCATCCCCCCAACATAGGCTTATTGACCAAGTAATTTAGCGCAAAGTGATCCGTATACATCTTAAAATGGCCTCCTAGTAAGTACTACTGGTACTTCTGGAGTGCATACACCATAGCTAGCCCCTCGTGTTCAATAGCAGAATAGTTCTTCTCTGCTTTCCATAATCTGCGACTTGCAAACATGATAGGATGGTCTAAGAATTCTCCTTAAGATTGTGTAACTACTACCCCCAGTGCTATACATGACACATTGACAGGTACATGAAACTCTTTCTTATAGTCCAGGAAGACTAGAATCTGCATGATAATGATATTTTCTTTCAATATATCTAAGCTTTTCTTACAGTCATCATTCCAGTAGAACGTAACATCCTTCTTCAAAAATTCTTACATAGGTGCAGTGACCTGGGCATAGCTTTTGATAAACTTTCTGTAATATCTCGTATGTCCCAGAGTAGCACGTAGCTATTTGACACTCCTTGGCGCTTCCAAGTTCAGTATCACCACAATCTTCATGGGGTCTACCATCAGTCCTTGTTTGCAAACCACATGGCGCAATAGGTTCCCAAAAGTAACGCAAAGTATACACTTCTTAAGATTGAGTGCGATCTGGTATTTGACAGGTACCTAGCATCAGGTCCAAGCTTTCTACATGGTGCTTAACCAGCCCAAATAAAGTCCAATCATCAAAATATACCTCCAGGAACTTACGAATAAATTCCTTGAATGCCGCAAAAACCACGTACGAAAAGATTGCAGGCACATTATTCAATCCAAACAACATTATAGTGTATTGAAAACAACCCCACTCAGTCACGAAGATTTTCTTGCTCCTATCCTTTGGCGTGATTTTGATTTGGTGGTACCCAGAGAACCCATCAGTGAAGGAATATTCTTCCTGGCTGCCTACATTGTCCAACACTTCATTCGTGAATGGAGTTGGGAAAGGATCATGTACACAAGCATCATTCAGTTTTCTGAGATCCACGCATATCCTTATCACATCCTCCTTCTTCTTCTCTTGCACCACCATTGTGCTTACACAATTAGATGATGCCTTCCACGAGCATCTTGTCTAGCTCTAAGTGAACCTTCTCCTTATATTTTGGATTGAGACGTTAAGGCCTTTGCGTAAATGGCTTCAAGGTGGGCTTTAATGTGATCTTCATCATTCCTAGGTCCCCGATTATTCCTTTTAGATCCATAAACTTCGGAGGGAATAAGTCCTGGTATTCGCGGAGCAATTCAGTAACCTTATCCACCATCCTCATCCTCCTCTTCACTAGTTGCATTATAAAATTCAAGCACGTGACTTAGTTGAGTAGCCCATTTAGGCTGAATCAGGTCTAAAGGATACTGGGGTACCCTAAAGATAGCCGATTTTACCTCTTGTAGCGATTCATCAATACTATCAAACCCATCCTCCAAACTGAATGTCATCATGAATCCTTCACGTAGGATATCCCATTCGCTTGTCCCATGGCAGAGCTCTGTTTCTATATACCAATTTATTGGGATAACATCTAGGGTATGACAAAAGAGGTGCACCTAGTCAGGTTGGGGATTTTCTCCATAAGCCTACATCCATTTGGTTAGATGTGTGCACAGATCATTCTGCCCATTGTACTTGTCCGTCAGTCGCATCATAGGCTTCCCAAATCATGTTCTAATCATTCTCCTACATTCACACCAATCATCAAAGCTTCCTTTGTGCGTACCCCACCATCTTGCAGGCATAACGCGCAATGCCCAGTCCAAGGACTGGAAGCGCTACTTTTCTGGTACCTCCCTTTCAAATGCATCCAAAGAAGATATGTACCTCATTCAGACTATCATAAATAGGAATATTTCTTACCTCTAACGACTCACAACACAACAACCAGTTCATCATGTTGCAATTCAGCATAGTTACTTCATGTAACTGATTCTGCTAGGATTCTATTTCTTGATCAGAGTCCGAAGAGAAGGAACTCTCGTGATCCCATGTAATCCATCCACCCATGGTGGGATTCACCCAATCTTGGTCTCGTGTTGTTATCTTATAGATACAGTCTAGGTCATCATCACTCTCATAATCATGGACATGTTTAGTATAGCGTGATCCTTCAGCAGGATCGAGGGGTACTATTACACACAATGATTTCTTCTCAAAGGTCATCTTTCACTTCTTCAGATCGATTACCCCATTCATATAAGTAGCCTAGTCAATTCTGAGCAGTGTAAGGTAGGGATTGCTATCATCCACTATCTCTATTACTTCAAAATCAGCTGACATGCTCACTCCGTCAATATCCATGGTCACACCCTACAGCCACCCCATGGGGATGATTTTGTGCTGATTTGCCATCCTTAGCTGAATCGAAGACCATTGCAGCATAGGTCTCCCCATTCATGCCCAAGTTTTCCTTGGTAGGTCACTCGCATTTGATTCGAGGTCCAAAATTACTTGATCCATTTCACACTCTCATATCTATGGGGTCAGTCTCATCTCCCATCCCATCCTTCTTTTATGCTTACCAATCTTTCATACTATGCACGACTCACCTGGCGTAATTCTAGCGCATCTACTGATGAGTTCCTGTAACCCTTTCATAGCCTTACTATCGCATAGTAATTTCATACATGTTTCCAGGAAGGTTGTGAGCATAGAGAGGTCCATCTCTAGCTCAGGCTTATCCTTGCTTCCTGAGGTGGAGGCCTCAGTGAAGCTCTTGTTAGCTTCCAGGAAGCCTTCAAAAGTGCACTCCAAATCAAACTTAGCCTCTTTTTCCAGGACTTTGTGAACCCATGTATTATCTTCTGGTTGTTTCCCCTTGTCATCTCCCATCACAATTCCACTCCTGAGCACTATATTTATGTTTCGATCTTCATCACGCGGCTCAAACCTAATCATCTATAGGTTTTGAGTCGGTGGAGGTGGTAGCGCCCCTTTGTCACATATCCTAGCTATCTGCGTAGGACAATATTTTGTTTCATGATCGAACAATGTGCAATAATTACATGAAGGACACATTGGGTACTCCCCAATTGTAGCAAATTAACTGTCCTCGACCTCTACCATGTCCTCCTCCACCTTGGCCTCGTTCGTGCCCCTGAAATCCTATCCGTTCCATCCCTGCATTCTGGTCAACGGGCCACATTTTGGCCCAAACCATATAGGCATGAGTTCTATCCATCATCAATTCATATCTCCTGCAAGTATGCTCATCATGCCCTACCGACCTACAAAAGTTGCATAACAACTGTTGTGGTGCTTGTACCTACTTTTGTAGCAAGTGAGATTTATCCATGTCATGTTTTCTGGCTACCTGATAGATAGTGCATCATAATGCAAGCCCCATGCTAGGTCTTTCTTGAGCTTCAGGCCTTAAAGGCATTAGTATTCCTCTTGTAATATAATTTGCAAAGACTGGGCAATTGTCTTTGTGATGCACCTGACTCTTTCATTTAAAGCACCATACCTCCTCACGTACCTCTGGTCGAACCATCCTATCCTGCTTCAAACTTTGCATCTGAAGGCACAAATTCTTCAGCTGCACATGGATCTACTGAACTCATGGATTAGGATCTTGCATCAGAGTCTCATGTAATCTCATAGCAATCTCCAAGGCCTCTACCTGAGTTGTTATCTTCTGCTGCGACAATGCACTCATTAAGTGTGGTAGTAGGGAGGCCACAAACCACTCGCAATGTTATCCATTTGTCAAATTCATGTTGGCTTCACGGATTGTAAATTTCAACCTCTGATCTACTTCTGAAGGTGTCTTGCCTAGTTGCATCGTGATCTCTTTGAATCCCACAATCGACTATGCCTCAGATTTAGGCCTACCAAATTGCCTATTTAGTGCTCCCTGGATGTCTGCTACTCCAGCATTCGGGTTATCGTTAGAGTACCTAGTATACCAAGTTAGTGCGTGATCTTGCAGAGCACTAATCAATGTTTCCTTCTTTATATGATCATCTATAACACCTTGAGCTTCCCATACAACCCTCACAACAAACTAGAATTGGTCCAGGTCCTAATTTCCCAAGCCTTTGAACAAAGGAAACTTCATTGTATTTTCCACACTGAACTGTGGTGGAGGTGGAGGTGGTACAGGTGAAGTTGGAGACGATGGTGGTGAAGTTAGAGGTGGTGTGGGTGGGGGTGGTATTCACGAGAATCCTTTTCTTATTAACTAAATAACACTTCGCAGAGAAACGTTCATTATCCCTTCTTCGTCACTTCGTGGAGGTGAAATCAAGGACATATACTCCGGACCCTTTTTTGCTTCATTCTTATAAGTTTTTCTGCTTCACGTAGTCCTGAACATCAAGGTAGTGGCATAACCCATTTTTCGCACAACAACATTTTAATCCAAGTACTCAAATATTTTATGTACTTACCTCGCAGTCCTTTGAAAAAGCGTTGCTCCACCTCGCTATAGTTTACTGAGGTGTCGAGCGCGAATTCAGTCACGAATCCTCCTATGACGTGATCGAGAAAATGATCGACAGTGTGGGTGATGGTATCCTCCAATGCTTCCAACCTTCGCACTAGCTCTCGAGACCACAAAATAGGGCCGCCAAGTTTCCACCTTCCTTGGCTATCTACTAGCTTTGTGATCCACTCGTATAGCTTAATAGTGAAAGAGTATAAGAAGATCTCATGGATCTCGTGGATATCTATATACAGTTATCGACCCAACCACTATTCCTTTGTAATTCGCGGGTTTCTATTCTCCTGTGCCGCGAATTCATGGATCTTTCTATCCAAGTAGTCTCCAATCTCCTTAGCTAGTTTCCAGTGATACGACATCACACATCTCTTATGCAAATTTCGGTCATGACAACAGAACCATTTGTTGGCAAAAGGGGGCCTCACCCAAGTTCAACGTTAATTAGCTAAACAAATTCCGACACTATTGGCCCATTCGGCATTAGCCCATAGAGTGCAGACAAAAGTCTCACCCGAAGCAGTATGGGGGGATGCTGGAACCAAGTTTCCACAGCCTAAGATGGTTGTGATGACGTTTGATCTCTTCTATCCCTACCTTCATGTAGGTGATCTCACTCTGGGGCTTGTAAGACAAACCCTTTATTCTGGCTTCAATACATTTACTCATCTGGTTATGATCATAAGTTAAAACTGATGTAGAATTGATTAACCATTAATGAATTGAATGTTAACTGAAAGTTCAGAAACAGAAAGAACTAAATAAGAAAGACTTTACAACAGGTGATAAAACACAAGTAAGTTGCAAAAGATTAATGAAAATAGAAAATACACAGTGATACTAGACGACAATATTGATTACGGAGTTCGTCCCTAATGGACTACATCTCCGGGTCCACTTTTAAGACAGGCGACTGCTTTATTAGGATTGAAACCAAAGAGGTCGATTACACAGAGATTTTACCGAACTAAATTTGCACTCAGGCAATTCTAGTCACTTTTGAAGGATAACTCTCTGAACCAGCTTTCCAATGCCTATCACAGTTCCTAATTCCGACTCCTGATGCTCCTATTACACTGAAAGCAAAACTGCCTATAACCTCTAGAATTTGCATACAAAAACCAAAATCACTCTCCTCCACTTAAATGAGCAAAACCTCCTTTCAAAACCCACCAGGTGCATTCAAACCTCCTTAGGCTGAATTTGGGATGAACATGCTGCAATCTAGGGGTGGTTTAGTCTCGGTCTAGTTATGAAATGACATTATGATAACTCCATGGTCCTCCAATTAATGTTTTAAACAAAACTCTAACAAAAAACCCATAAATAACTTTGTATTAAATTTTTAACTGCTAGCGGCTTGTTAGCTGAGTGGAGGAGGTTGACTGCCCATGTGAATAGGTTACGGTCTAACCTCCAACTGCCACCTCCACAGTCTTCCCCCGTGGTTTCAGCTACCAATGCTCCGACGGTTACGACAAACTGTTAACATGTCAACAGTTGACTGCAGCTATGACGCATTAACATTGTGGTTACCTTGTACACTTGCTACCCGAAACCGTGATCCATTCACCTGTTATGGTTTATGCCCCCACTATGGTTCTGATGCAATCTCCAAGCCTGACGGTCAATGCTAACCTTTGCCTTACCACTGCCTATTCACATTAATGTAGTTAAAGGCTAACTCTCCATGCGGTTAAGTTGTTTATAACCTCCGCTGCAAATTCTAACTCTGCGGTTAACCATTCTATTCACATGAATAAGGTTCTGCTACAGTTTTGAGAGCATGGTTAACTGTGGTGAATATATTTTGTAATGTTTTAACATATTTAACATAGGCCAAGAGTTGTTATATGGGTTTTAGACTTAGGAAATTGGGTTAATGTATGGATTTAGGTTTAGGTCTTAGGGTTTAGTTGTAGAGCTTAGGTTTAATGGTTTGCATTAGGTATAGGTATAGTTTATGATATTCTAATACATGAATTAAAGGATTTAGGGTGGTAGACTTTAGGTTAAAGTCAATGTGTTATGATTTAGGTGTAGGTCTTTAGATCTTTACATCTAAGAACAAACCCTTTTACAAGAATTGTCATAATGTGACATTTACCCACACACACATCTTTGTCACAAAGCTACTTTTGCAACGACATCACATGATGATAACCCATATCAAACCCTTGCAACAGGTGACACACCCATGTCAATGATCAACCCTGGCAGAACTATCGATGAACACATTTTGACAACCAAATACAAAACCATCAACATGAAAAACTTTAACCATAAACCACACTGTCGAAACTGACGACACTGAACTGAATGCTAACGATGACTCTAAACACTGACAATGAACCTTTGCAACTGATTTGATGAGATCCTCGTAGATCATTCCTCTACACTTGAAAGCTTTTGGACCACAAAATTTTGACTAAAAAAATAGTCGATGAGGGTAGAGCTTCCTCACTTTCCACCTTGCCCTAATGATGTACCAATACATTCGATCAATCACCTGAAAGTGATGACCTTGATGATGCTGACCATGGAATATTTTGGATCGGTGGCCTGTTCCATCCATATGTAGTATGAACAAATTTCGATGATGGTCAGACAACCTATTATGAACATGGCAATTGATTTCTTTCCACGGAATAGAATGAGTTAGTGATTCATAATCATCTTTGAAAACAACCTCTACAAGATATTGTTCAATTCAATTGATATGTATTAACAATATATTTTGCGTAATAACAAAGACAATCAAATATATTCTTGACATCAAGCCAACTACTTGACTTGACATACTTTCCTGCTTCCTATTTATAAAGTGAACTTGCTTCCATAAACCCATCAAACTATAAGGTGGAACTGCTGCAACTTAGTTTGTTTTCAAAAGTATTGAATTAGATGTTGATTTGTTTGAATCACTTTTTCCTTATTCACTAAATGATGTTTCCATTGATTAGCACTTTCCCCTAATGCATAAGTTTCCATTAAATATTTTGACATTTCTTTAGAAAAAGCTTTGATATGAAAACAAATGGCCTTCCTCCCCACTTGAAAATAGGTTTCCAAATTGTTCGAAACATGAAACAGTGACACAATATAAGATAAACTTAACACTGACTTTCCCCAATACTAACCGGTATCCCTGTAACTATTAATTTTGAAAATTTAACTGAATTGATTCATTCTGACATTAGAAAGAGGAACTTTAGGCACAAAGTGTAATTCATGTTGTATTCCCTGCTTATGACTAAGATTTTTGGTTTTACATAGAACTGGGAAAGTTTCTATCTCTTTGATCAAACTATCTTGAAGTTGAGTCTCATAACTTGAACAGACATCATGTTGATTCTTAAGTTGTTCCTTTACACACATGATTAAAAATATCTTATTCAAACTTATTAATCGCTTCATCTGATTAGAAGCAACTAAATTCAAGTGATTTTTGTTTCAATGTGCCCTGATAATAAATTCAACCCCATCTTTCTTAAGGTGATATTTATGCTCTCTCCTATAAAATACTGCATCACGATCATAAAGATAAGGACTTCCTAACACAACTCCACATATGTCTACTGGAACCACATCTAATTCCACTTCATCAATGTAATTAGCTGTAATGGTAAATCTTAATCGACACTTTTTTGTGACTTTTATCTGAGTTTATTTATTTAGCCATCCTAATGGGTAAGGCATTAGATGATTCCGTGTTTCCAAACCCAAATTCTTAACTAAATATTTAGATATTAAATTCGTCTGTGATCCACTGTCAAACATTGTATCTATCTTTGTATGCTTAGAAGTTATCCTTATGTTAAACAATTCAACTCTTTTATCCTCATTTCTAGGATTTATGTTTGATGAAGATGCAATAGTATTCGAATTTGAACCATTGTCAGAAGTTTTACCTGTCATAACCATATTTGTTATCCTCCTTTCATCACTTGAAACTGGAACCTAGATCTTGTTGGACTATTGCAATTGCCTTATTTTCATCCTTCTCCTTAAGGAACTTTTTGGACTTAAGTTTTGGATGAAGTTTTCAACACTTAGATTCATCATGACCAATTCTCTGGCAATGAGAAAAAGTAGGTCTTTCCTTGTAAGCTATCACTGATTTCTTTCTCTTCAAATTATTCTTCCCCTTACTATCATTGGAATATTTGATTTCCAGCTCTTTCGATGATTGCGATGAAAACTTTAATGGTCTTCCACCTGATTCAATATGTATGGCCTGAACACACACTTCATCAGAATCATCAAGATAAAACATCAATAATCTATGCTACATATATGAATGTAAACTGCTGATGTATTTTAATAAAGTTTCAAGTGCATCCAATGAAATACCAAGTGCCAATGCTTTCTTTCTGAACTCTTGAGTAAACTCTTGAACACTCTTCCCTTTACCTCACCTTGGATGCTGCCAATCAATAACTACTTTATGCATGTATCCTAAAGGATATAATTTTTTCCTAGGAGCTTTTAAAAACTTAAACCATGAAGAGATGACTTTTCCTTTTTTCTTTACATCTATCTAAGTTTTACTTTCCCACCAGATTAAATCTCTCCCCCCATTCCAAGTGTATCTAACTAAATTTTCATTTTATCGTTATAAATGTTCTAAATACAACAATAAAATTATAATTGCTTAATTGAGTTATCTAAATTTTCAGGATTCATTTCACCATCATAGATAAGTACCTTAAATTTTACGTCAAGTTTCAAACGAGATGTTTTCTTAGGTTTCTTTTCTGTTTCAGATTCTACCCTAGAAGAAGAAGAAGATGATGATGATGGAGATGATGTAGGTGAAGGTGGTTTATCAGCCTTTCCTTTATCTTTGTCCTTCTTTGATGTCTTTGAAGAAGAAGCTGCATCTCTCGCCTTCTTGTCTTCATACATTTCTCCCAACATTTGCTGCATAGTCAAGAATGCTTGTTGAAATTGTTCATCACTCGTCTTAGTTTCAGTGTTTTCACCTACATCAAATCATGTCATGGTCGATTTATGAATGTCTCGTCACTTTCCAATCTCTGGATCAATCTTCTATATGATTGACCTTCGTGCAGCCCTAACCTAGGGCTAAGGTAATTTCACATTGTTATGGCAGCACACCGTGCAAATTCATCAATTACTCGAAGTTATCTTCTTATTTTGACGAATACTTAAAGTTATCACCACGTAATCAGATATTCGTAATTGCGTTTAATTATTCAATGTAATTGTATTCATTCATGAATCATAGAAACATAATAAAGGGAATTCATATACAAAATATCCAAACCAATCAACATAACATATACACAGAAATTGCAAAATAACTCCTTTTATTAATATCTTCCAAGTGTTATAGACTCTGCTCACCCTGCACACACAATTGCAGGGGTCTATGCACTTAGTTGTAGAGTTCTACCTTAGGCCACTATGCACTTAGCTGCAGAGCCTCTACCTACACTACAAACCAAGACTTAGACTTCTTGCTCTAAGGCTATGACTCTCTTACATGTTTTATCTCTCAAACTACTTAGAGCTTAGCTCTTTTTATACAATCTCATGGTTCACGGACGATGGGTATATCTCTTACAACTGACTTTACTTTACAAAACTAAGGCTGGACTACCCTTTGTGACACATAACACCTTTTCACTCCACGACCACAAAATGTAGAGTCTTTACAATAATATTACAAAAAAATGACTTCAACATGGGCTTTTAGCCCCAAAACTATCCTTGGGGGATCTTGCTCCTTCAATATTGTCTAAAATGAAACTGTTCTTACCATGAAAATTTGTTATTCTCTATGGACCTTTCTAGATGTTTTTAGACGTCTCGTGCTTTCCTTTATCCTCAATGCGAGCATCCAATTTCAAAAGTAGGTCTAGGTACGTAAAATCACTTTCTTTTGTCTTTTGATAAAAAACCTAGTTGATGTGATTTTGAACTTCTTAAGACATTTTATACACTTTCTCTCTATCCTCTTGTACCTTTATTAGCTGATTTATCCTCCTCTGTAGATGATTCATTTCTTCTCCGAATTCCTATAAATATATCATAGCAGGGATTCCAATTGAAACCGAGAATTTTTCATCAACACTGTATACTAACTAAAAAGAGGTAGCACCTATTCACCTTTTAGTATGGATCCTCTCTTCCCACAAAGAAAACTTAAGTTTTGTATGCAAAGCCTTCTTGTTTTCTTTTAACAATTTTTGGATAATTCTAATATGACTTTTATTTAATGACTCAACCAATCCATTACTTTGAGGGTAATATGTTGTGGAATGACTACGTTTAATATGGTACTCATCACAAAATTTTATTAGTGTTTTTTATTTGAAACACTATGCATTATCAATTATAATTAGTTTTGGACTACCAAACATGGAAATAATGTTTTCTCAAAATTGAATAATGACAATATCAATAGCCTCCATGCTTGCAAGTGCCCCAATTCATTTCGTAAAGTAATTCATTCCTATTAAGATCCATCTATGTTGTGCTAAGGATGTTGAATGGATCTCTTCAATGAAGTCAAGGCTCCATTGTTGAAATGGTGCTTCTACGAAAAAGGGTTTCAGAGTTAGAGAGATCAGTTTGGCTTTGCCTTCAAACAATTGTAATTTATGGAAAGATGCAACTTCCTTTCTGACATCAGAAAAAACCATAGGCCAATAGAGTCCCCCTCTCAAAATATTATCAGCAATAACCTTCTAATAATGATGTCCTACATAGGATCCTTCATGAAATTCTTTTATCATTTCTTTTGCTTCATCTTCTAATAGGAAATTCAATAATATTACTTGAGGGTATTTCCAAAATAGATAACCATATAGAAGACAATATTTGACAAATTTGAGCATTAAAAAATGAGATCGGACTTTATTTGTTCTGGGTGGCACTTGCATATTCTAAAATATGTAAATAACATCAGCATATCATGCACAATTTTTGAAACAATCATCCACTTTAACCACTGAATCCTCCTCTAGCAAATCTGATAATTCCATAATTGAACTCACATCAGAAGTACAATATTTATTTTATTCATTAGCCTAGATAAACCGTATCCTTGGATTAATTTGGTAGGCTTAATTTCTGGATCAATTTCTAACATCTGACCAATCCATTTCCCCCTCCTTCCATCACTATTATGTTGGATTATAATACTTTTTATTAATGCATCTGCTACATAGGAAATCACGTGAGAATGCAGTATAAAGACCCCCAAATACTTAAGTGATCTAAGCAATGCATATGTATTTTTTTCCACTATGTTGTATTTCAGTTCATGATCTCTTAATTCCATACTAAAAAATGAGATGGGTTGTTCTTTTCCTTCCCCATTCTTCTGAAGTAAAACACCAAATATAGTGTGCTCAATAGCAAATGAAAAAATTACGAAATATTTAGAGAAATATGGACTTGTGAGTAAAGGAGTTTGTCCTAAATCCTTTTTGGTATCACTAAAGAATTCGTTAGCTTGCCGAGTCCATTCAATCTGATTTCGTTTCTTAAGCATGT
This sequence comes from Pinus taeda, assembly GCA_000404065.3. Classification (NCBI taxonomy): domain Eukaryota; kingdom Viridiplantae; phylum Streptophyta; class Pinopsida; order Pinales; family Pinaceae; genus Pinus; species Pinus taeda. Next base: position 100,882 of record APFE031590297.1, on the reverse strand, counting down.
TTGACATTACCTTCAAAATTTCTAGAAATTTTGGGATAAATCTTCGTAGAAAACTTACCTTGGCTAGAAATGACTACACTTCCTTCCCATTTCTTCGCTATTCAATCTTTTGTATTTCTGTCACTTGGATTGGATCTATTTGAATGCCCTCTTTGATAATATGTGACCCAACAACTTCCTCTCCATAGCGAAATGGGATTTTTTTAGATTTAAAGAAAATTTGAATTTCCTGCACTTAATGAAGGCTATCTTCAAATGTTTTAAATGAGAAAACTCCTAGTTTGAAAAGATAGTTATATCAAGTAGATAAATTACAACAAACTTATCTCTTTCATCAGAGAAAATGATATCCATTACTGTCTCAAAGGTGGCTCTGAAATTCATGAGTTTGAAAGGAATTTTTGAATACATAAATGTGCCCCATGGCATGGTAAAAGTGGTCTAGTCCTGATCTTTTGGATTAGCTAGGATCTAATTATATCGAGAAAACCAATCCAGCATGGAAATCCTTTCTGAGCCAACCACTTTTTTGAGAATGTGATCCATTTTTGGGAAAGGATAATTATCCTTCAATGAGACTTCATTTAAATTTCTGAAATCCACAAACAGTCAAATTTCCTCGCTCTTTTTGATGATTGGTACCATGTTTTCTATCCAATTTGAAAATCTTAGTGGGATGGTGATTGTTGCAACCAATAGTCTCTTCATCCCTTCTTTAACCAATGGAAACAACTTTGGATTAATCCTCCTTAACTTTTCCTTAAAGGGATTCTCATTTTTCTTGAGTGTTATAGTGTGTTGGATGACAATTTTTTCATAGAACTTTGAGTCCTCATACCTCTAATAAAATACATCTGCAAACTCCTTTAACAATTCTGCATACTTCAGCTTCTTCTCTACTTTCAGAGTGTTAGATCCTTTTATCATATTTTTATTATCTTTAGGGCCAATTTGTTGACTTCCATCTCCCCATCACTTGGTAGGATTATAGGCTTAACTTCCACATCATTTGAATCAAGAAATTGCTCTAAGTGATCTAATCCTCTAGGGATTATATTATTACTTAACTGAATTATGTCTTTTCCAACAACAATATTTAAAAAGATTGTTTTTTCACTATCTTTCTTTGTGGTATCACGTTCATCTTTATCAATTGGAGTGCTAAGAAATTCCTCATTTCTTCCAAGAAATCTTCTAATTTGTTGATCATCTTCAAATACCTACCAGTGCCTACTAATGTCCAAAATAGATGGCCTATGTCTCACATTGATCTCATATTTATCATTAGGATAGATAGGAATTCTAAGTGCACTAGAATTTGTTGCTAAAGACCCTGCAATTTCGTTTTCTCCTTTAGAAATGAGAGAGATTTCATGCTTAGAGAAACAATTTGAGAACAAATTCTATACCTCATTCCGGTAAGCTCTCATCCTCAAGTGTTTGGTTTGATGAGTTCCTTTGACTTGTTTTACAATTATATTTGAATCTATAAAAATATGAATTTTCTTCAATCTCTTCTCCCTTAACAGGTTCGACCTGATAATTACATCTTCATATTTTGCCAAATTGTTTGTACTGCAAAAATACAATTTGTACGAATGCAACTTACTAGTATAGTTTAGAAGAATAATCCAAATTCCCGCCTGAGAACCCTTCGCACAAGTGGATCCATCAAAATATAAATTTTGAACTTCATATGAAAATTCTTGAACTTGCTTTTGCTGATCATTGACCTCAACTTGTTCTCATAATTCTCCATCAATAAAGAAATAATTAAAGAAAATTTGTGATCCTACCTCTGTATCTCCTACATAAATGGGATGCTTATCTACTACATAAATGGACTTCCCTATATAATCTTTCTAACTCACCAAACAAAAAAATGTATGCATCAGTCATGTCATCTACAATGCTCCTCCTAGTCTTGCTTCTTAAGACCGAGACAATAGCAAGACGAACCTAGCTGGAATATCTACTAACACTATGTTCATCATTACGCTCTTAGCAAGCATATGTGCCAAAGTTACAACTATATCATTTACAAACCCTAAAAATGTTACTTTTCTGGAATCATGTGAGAATAGGACTTTGTAAAGTCTGGTAATATGAAGCCCTAGATGGTCCATGATTGATTTTGGAATCAAGTTATGTGATGCTCTAGACTCTAACATAGTGTTATGAAGAATCATATCGTGTATGTTAGGACTTACATAGAATGGGGGAACATCATCATTTATGCTAATTACATGTGGAACAAAAACAAATTCAAGAGCGTCATCATCTAGATTTAGGGAATCCTATGAGTTTATATTAACATGATCACTCTATGAACTCTTAACCATTGTAAAGATTCTTTTTCTATATTGTTCATTTCTTAAAAGTTAAGCAAATGGAATGGATACTTTCAACTTAATTATTTCACTTTCCAGGTTGAAAACTCACTGTGTTTTTTTCCAATTCTCTAATCTCATTTTGAGCTTCTTCTGCCTTTCTCAGGCTGTCATTCTTAGGCTCCTTTGGTATCTTCAATATTTCCTTCCTTGAATTAGCTTGTTGCTCAGTTGCTATCTTTTGTGTTGAATCCTTAATAGGAATAGTATGAACCCTAAGATTGTAATGCCTTTGAAAATTTTCTATTGCATTGCTATAACCTTGTTGATAAGCTACTGAATGAAAAAGGGTAATGTTTTCCTTTTCTCCTTAACACCCAGAAGAAAGGTCATGCTCCTCCTTGGTAGAAAAAACTTGTGTTTATTTATCATGAAAACATCCAATTTGATGATCCTCTCCCTCAGTGTCCTCGTCATCAAGAAATCACTCTGGAAAATGAGGCCAAATAACAAAATGCTAATATTCGACACCTTTTTGTTCTCTTAGACAATTCTGAGTTCCCTTAGGCCACCTAAAGTTCGGATTTCTCACCTAAGGTGGAATTTCAACCCTTGAAGGAGTTAGTTTATCAACCAAATTTTCCATCGTCTTCAACATCACATCAAATTTTAGATCCGGTGAAGAAGATGATTCTTATCTGAACACTAATATCTTCTCAGTTTTCATTTTTTCCTTCTTGGCCAAAAAATTGGCTTCTACTCTAGTTGCATTACTATGCATTCCTTGAAAAGTGACAAGATTTATTTCCCGGAGTTGACAAGCAATTTCAGCATCAAAACCACCAGGATAATGTAACAAGGCTAATCCAGGAGAAATTTTTATTTTAGCTAGAATTGAATTGTAGACTCTATTAAATATAGCTATGAATTATTGAATTGGACCCCCTGAATTCCTTTTTAAACATTCATATTCAGCTAAAATCAGCACAAGCTTTTTCTTGGCCTCCCACATGGTGAGAAATATCTATTGAAGCTGCTAGAAAGTATTGATACTTGTTTCAAGTAAGGATCTAAACCATTTATTTACCTCTCCTAATAGACTTTGTGCAAAAGGTCTCAATTTGACATCATCATAGTCAACCTCCTCAAAATCTTTAAAGTCATTAAGCTTGTCTACATGTTGTTGAGTTGTATAAAGCATAGTGCCATCAAGCAATATCAAACACTATACATAATTCAAAGGGAGGTCATGTATCAGACCTCGAAGGTTCAAAGGTTCATATCTTGTAGCCATAGGGTTGGGACATGAAATTACACTGATAGTAGGGGTTTGGAAAACAAATGTCAAAGCACAGAGGCAGTTGTGACAACAGTTGATAAAATGGGTTTTTGGACACCCACAAAGGATACAGGGGTAGCTGAAGCAAATAAATATTGGATGAAATAAGGAAAATTTGAAGACTTAGCCACAACTACATGAAGTTCCTAAACGTTTTGTTCTAATTTATGAAAATGAGACCAAATATAGAAATCTTGTTGTAATAACTCTAATTCTGGGATGGAATAACTAAGGGTAAAGGTATTTAGATTTGTTGGATCAAGGAAAATCTCTAAAAAACTACTTTTAGACTTAGATCTGAGTAAATTACTTTCAAATTTAATATCCATGTTATGAAACCAGCTCAAGAAAAGATAGATCAAAGCCTTATAATTCAGCCTCTTCGAGGGGGCAACCTCTTTTACATTACATAAATGAACAATTCTTTGATAATTCAAATTACAAAACCTCCTTTCTATATATAGGAGTCTAAGGAGTCACAATATAAACCAGCTGACCTAAGAATAATAATATAAAGCCACAAAAATAACAATAGAGGGATTCTATGGGGCACAGTAATAACAATATGGGGGCAATAGGGGCACAACAATATTAATAAGGGGTATAACTACAATAGTAATGGGGTAATCACTAGTATTATAGGGACCCAACATGCCCCTCGCCTTCAAAAAAGTGTTGTCCTCAACGCTTGAGTAGTTCTGGATACTTCTGCATAAAATTCTCATCCTCCCATGTGGAATCTTCAACGGATAAGTTCTTCCACTTGATAAGATACTCTGAAATTGATCGATTTCGTAGCTGTCGAGTTCTTGTTTCTATGACTGCTTCCAGTTCCAGTATAAATTTTCCTTCCTCATCAAGTTTTGGCAATATTGTTTGAATTGGGAGCTTGTCGCCTATAACCTTCTTTAAACATGAAACATGGAAAATTGGGTGCACTCGAGAAGCTGCAGGAAGCTCCGATTTGTATGCCATAGTACCAATCTTTTGCAACACCTTGTACGGACCATAATACTTTGGTGATAATTTATTATCCTTCTTAGCTTGCTTGAGGGACATTTGCTTATATGGGTGTAGCCTTAAGAATACCCAATCACCTACATCAAAACTTCTTTCACTGTGATGTTGATATGCCTGTTGTTTCATTATATTTTGTGCCAACACGAGGCTATCCTTTAGGAGTTTGAGGACTTGTTGTTGATGTTCGATGTGATGTTCCACTGCCTGAACCTTAGAATTTTCTCTTAAATATGATGTGATGGATGGTGCTTGATACGCGTAAAGTGCCATAAATGGGGTCATTTTTGTTGTTGTATGGAAGGAAGTGTTATACCACCATTCAGCCAAAGGTAGCCATTTGACCCATTGTGTCTGTTTATCAGAGACAAAGCAACGAAGATATCCTTCCAAACATTTGTTTACTATCTCAGTTTTCCCATCAGATTGAGGATGATAAGATGAACTATGGGCTAACTGAGTACCAAGACAAGAAAATAATTCTGTCCAAAAATTTCCAGTGAAAATGGATCTCTGTCACTTACAATAATCTGTGGGTTTCCACATAGCTTTTGAATTGTTTCCATAAATGCAGTAGAAACTGTACTGGCTTTAAATGGATGTGATAATGCACAAAAGTGTGCATACTTGGTAAGTCTGTCAACTACCACCATGATGACACTCTTTCCCTCAGCTTGGGTAAACCTGTGATAAAATCCATTGAAACCTCCTCCCAACATTGGCTTGGAATGGATAAAGGTTGTAATAGACCCGGTGTCTTAATTGTTTCAACTTTATTTTGTTGGCAAAC
>APFE031590297.1:27498-89615 GCA_000404065.3 Pinus taeda | reverse complement strand
CCTGGAATCAGATGAAAAGTATGATCATGATCACGCATAGGTGGGAGACCTTTGGGAGTCTCAAATACCTTGGAATGATTGTCCAGGACTTTTTGGAGATCTGGATAAATAGATGATTCCGATGTGGAAACATCTAGCGAACATAATTGTGCAATTACACCTCTTGCTCCTTTTTTAGAAGCTTTGTCATACCATTAGAGCTGATTATCTTTCCTGGTTTCCTTGCAATACCCCTTAATTCAACTTCCTTTCCTTCCGTTGAAAATTTGGATGAAAAGTTCTGAACAATTAAAAGCGTATGTACCTATGGATTATTAGCCATTGGACTCCTGTAGTACAAATCAGCACCTCCCATTGGAATGGAAAGCATTGGGCTAGTCAATACATATTCTCCCATGGATAGTTTGATATGATGGCACTTTCCAGAGAAATTTATTGTTCCTCCATTTGCAATCATCACTTGACACTCTGGTGCTGTATATAGGAAGCAATTCAATTCTTTTGCTACCTTACAATGAATAAAATTGTGGGTGCTTCCTGAATCAATCAAAACTATTACCTTTTTTTTCTTGATTTGTCCTTCTATCTTGATGGTTTGAGGAGTGGTAATTCCCGCCAATGCATTACAAGATATGGTCGGATTTATTTGTTCTTCATATAGGCTTTGTTCCTGGAGTATATCCTCTTCTTTTGACATTTCTTGCTCCTTTTCTTCTTCCTCTTCACAATCTATGTAGAATAATTTCTTCTCAGCACACTTATGACCTTTAGTGTATTTGCTATCACAACTGTAACAAAGCCCTTTTGCTCTTTTTTCTTCCAATTGTTGTGGTGTCAACCTTATAGGTTGTGGAAGACTAGGGGCAACAACATTTCCGTCTTTATAGTTGTGAGTGGTATGCTTCCTGGTTGCCATAATTTTGCTTTCCATTTTTCTTGCTAACCTGAATGCCTTCTCTAATGAATCAGGTTCCCAAAGGCGAACATCATGTTTGATATTATCCTTTAAAGACCCTATGAACACATCAATCCTATGCTCCTCTGGAATATCTTTTACCCTTATGTTCAATTTTTGGAACTCCTCAATGTGCTCCATTATTTGACCCTTTTGTTTGAGACTTATCAATTGGCTTAAACAAGTGTTGCTTTTTGTGTCCTCATAATGTGCCATCAATTCTTCGGTAAAAATTGCCCAAGTGATAACTTGTTTACGAGAGCAAAGCCATTGATACCATATAAACTGATTTGGTTCCAAATATAAATTTGCCATACGTACCTTTTGTGTGTTTTGCACATTATTGAGATCGAAGAACTGCTCCATCTCTAATATCCATGTGGCAGGATCCTTGCCATCAAACTTCCTCATATCGATTTTTGGAATATGGTGAGTCTTTGATCCAACATTAGAGTCTATGGAATCATGATTAACATTTCTTTTGTTCTCATCATGAGTTTCCTTTAGTACCCTTTTACCCTTATTGACCATTTCTTGTAGCAACTTATTCATATTTATCTTCAATTCTTCCATCTTATCATCCACGCCATCAATTTTAGCTTCTACGCCTCTCTTTAAACCATCCATATTAGCTTCTACATCTTTCCTTAAACCATCCATCTTAGATTCTGTTGCTTTTTGTGCAAGTGACACTTGTTGCACTAGTTCTTGTAATTTTGATATATCATATAGCATTTCTTCTTCTTCTTCATGAGTCATGCTAGAGCTTCCAGAGGCTCCTTACTAGGCATTTGCATTTTCTTCCTTCGGGCATCAATTTCCGATAATTATTCTTCTACTATGCCCTTTGAATTCCTCCAAATAAATTTTCAAACCAAGCTTAAGCAAAAATTTAAGAAAATCTACACACCTTTCTTCACTTTGTAGGAGCTTGATATTGCCTCTGATGTATCTCTGTACTTTCTGATCATCTAGTTCTAAATTTGTGATCTGTAGTATCCCTTTGTGTCCTATTTCCAATGCCACAAGTCTGACCCAAATTGGTTTCTCCAAGGAAGAGTTATGCGAAATCTCCCATAGTGACTTGATTATAGACAAGTTCAGTAGTGTGAATTTGTATGATGTGCCACGAGTCACTGTTTCGACCTTTGGATCTAAAAAATGTATAGAAGAAACTACAGTCCATTTTCTTTCTTCACCTTCTGACGAAATTTCAATCCAATCCCCAGAGAGAAAGTTATGATGCTTTTCCCCAGGTAACTTGTTTGGAATGTAATATAGGAGTCTGCAAAAATACGAACTTCCTCAGATCATATCTCCACAAATATCACGTGAAAAGCTCTGAAATTCAGACCCAACGTTCAGCGCTATTTCTTCTCAAATGGGTTTTTTTCGTAACTTCTAAAACGCCACAGAAAGAAAGTTATAGCGAAAATTCCACGATGACCTGTTTGGAGCAGCGAAACCCTAGAATCCAAAGCTCTAATACCAAATGTTATGAAACCAGCTCAAGAAAAGATAGAAAAGATAGATCAACGCCTTAGAATTCAGCATCTTCGAGGGGACAAATTACATAAATCAACAATTATTCAATAATTCAAATTACAAAACCTCCTTTCTATATATAGGAGTCTAAGGAGTCACAATATAAACCAGCCGACCTAACAATAATAATATAAAGCCACAAAAATAACAATAGAGGGATTCTATGGGGCACAGTAATAACAATATGGGATCAATAAGGGCACAACAATATTAATAAGGGGTATAAGTACAATAGTAATGGGGTAATCACTAGTATTATAGGGACCCAACAATCCAACAACAAATGCTCTAGAGCTTCAACCTTTGTAGGTATAGAATAAGACATTTGTATGTAGATCGTAACTAATTCCTTCAGAGTTTTATTCCTGAATTTTTTTTTGAGCTTGACGAAATCTGGGGTGGATTTGGATGAAGGTTCCACAAAGTATAAATTCCTTTCTGAGGTAAAACATTTTCAATAAGAACACTTCATATTATAGTGTGGAGTCATCAAAGAAAATGCCTTACAATCAAACTAATATACAAATATTTGTTTTCCCTCAGAGATATGATCTACTACAATGAAATCATTTGGGGAAAATATGCCTTTCAATCCTTGACAATGGTGCCAAAATTTTATCTCTTAGAAAAAACCCATCTGTGGAAAAACCTCTAAGGTAACTTCAACCTTGATAGGGATATATCCTTAAACTCAACTAGTCAAGGCCATTGTAGTATAACGATTTCAATCGAGTCCTATGGCTAAATTTATTGAAACATGATTAAATTTGGTTGAGCCATGTGAAAATACTACCATTGGGCATGGCGTCTTACCCAATAAGGTTTTATACAAACGCTATTTTGATGAGAAAAACACAAAAAAATGGTAGAAGATACTTTGTGAACTAACATACTTTCTTTGTCTTCAAGTTCAACAAATTGAGAATGGTGTATTTCTTTCTCAAACCAAGTATCTCAAATAGATTTTGAAGAAATATGGAATGGAATATTGCAAACCTGTATGCACACCAATGGTAACACGATGCAATCTTAGTCAAAATTATTATTATGCTTGAGCCAATCAACCAAAATACAGATCTATGATTGTTAAATTTCTCTACCTTACAGGTACAAGACCAAACATTATGCATGTAGCTGGAATTGTTGGACGATTTCAAGAAAATCCCAAAGAAACACATTTAAAGTAGTTAAGAAAATATTCAAGTATCTACAAGGAACTCAAGTTTTTTTTTCTATGGTACCAAAAAAACACATATCTCACACTTCATGGTTACATAGATGTAGATTGGGCAGGTAATATTGATGATCATAAGAGTACTAGTGGAGGAGCATTTTATTTGGGACCCCGGTTGGTTTCATGGTTCAATGACAAACAAATATCCATGGCTTTATCTATTGTTGAGGTAGAATATGTTGCTACTGCTTTTTGTTGTACTCAACTTCTATGGATGAACTAAATGTTGCAAGACATTCAGGTCACTTGTCCTCAGCCTGTACCCATTCTCTATGAATTTAGTAGAGCCATAAGTATCTCTAAGAATCCTATCATGCACTCAAAAACCAAGCACATTCTAATTAAATATCATTTTATGAGAGAACATGTGCTTGAACAAAAGGTCAAACTAGAGTATGTTCCTTCAAAGGAAGAAGTTGTTGATATATTTACAAAGCCACTTCCATGTGACTCCTTTGAATATATTAGACAAAAAATATGAATGAATCCTACTTCATCACTTTAGTAATTATTCTAACATGGATGTTACAGTGAGGGGGAGTTGTGACTGTAAATTACTACAGTTTAATTTCTCTATGTGCATGATGTGAAGGAAAATCGTGTATGTACGTGGTTTTTGAATTAGGCATATGCATATACATCTCATTAATTGATAAAATGGCACATATTCAGGGGGGGCCTCCTATATGCATTCACCATTTCATGTTTATGTTTCTAACATTGATTTGTTGCAATCTACTAGTTCAAGGGGAGAAACTATTACAACCCTAAAGTCCCTTGTTGGCATTATGGTTTCATAAGCATGGCTCTTTGCATATCTTTTCTAGTGTTTGGAAATTTCTATTTTTACTACTGAATATTTCTATATTGTTGTTCTATCACTAGTTATCAATGATGCATGGATTCCAAATGATAAAGTTTATCTATTGACATGCTTGATGAGGAGGATGGGTTTGCTATGATCGGTATTGATGATTCGAAGCATCACATACATAGTACAATGTTGATGATGCTGAAGAATTTGATGCTCTATTTCCCTATGTTACTTCTTAATGAGGAGGATGTTCATGTTGTTTCTTTCATGCTGCTATCAAACATTCATGTTATAGGATCATGTATGGTGGTTACTAATGACTATCATGATCTTGCTACCTTATGGTTGACGTCTCTTGATGGTTGGTTATAAATGTCATATATGCCTCTTGATGTAAAGGTCATGTAAAGATCCATGCCATTATCATTGTGATATTCAATCATGTATGGGCTATTGAGTTGAAGTCATGATTTGTATGCAATCCCATTATTTTGGGAAAATAATGTAATGTTGGGTCAAATATATAACACTATTGGTTTGGGATTTTCATGTAATCATGAGTTGTATAGTATTGTACTCTGTTGAATATATTCAAAACGTTCAACATATGCTCATGGGGAGCATGATCAACATAAATTTCTCATATTCTATAGACAAGACCTACAGTGACCCTATCTACATAGGAGGAAGAGAATAAACCCTTTTCCCTTAATGTCAAAGCGGGATAGAAGGTTGGTGTTTGGAGAAGAATGCTTGGAGAATATTGGTAAAAAGCCTTGGTATTTACAGGTGTGTTTTACAGATGCTTACCAAGCACTAAATTGGTCTCCATCAAGTCCAAAGGGGGAGATTGTTGGAATTATGGCTAATGTGTTGTCCTTGATGGAAAACAACTTCATAAATATTTCAACATTGTGATAATAGGATGTCTATGTAGACTAGAATAGATGTTACATAGGCGCTGAATAGATAAATGTCAGTTCAAATATAGATGGATGATAAAATAAAAGTTTGAGAAAGTATACGTGGATCTACTGAAGCAAGGTCACATACAGATTCAAGTAGTATGAAGAAAAGTCACATACATAATCCCCACAATGGTAATATGAATACCAAGGGTCATTACTATGGTATTATCCCATAGTAATGGAAGCATCAATGGTTATTTGATATTTTCAAAGAATACACACGCCATTACTAAGGGATTGGTCAAAGGTATTAGATAAGGCTAAAGCTATATAAGGAGATGGAGATCAAAGTGTTATGTATGCAAGTATTGCGTTGTTCATAAATGATTTGATCTTAAACAAATGTGAACTAGGGAGAAAGGAGAAGACTCAAATCTGAAACATGTTGACATATATGCTTTATTGATTTATTTTTTTCAGATGTCTAAGTAGCTAATATTGGTAAAACTATGCTGCTATGATCTAAATGATTTATTCAGAAGTCTATAGTATTGGCAGTAAAGTTTGTGGAAAGTGAAATTGTGTTTGCAGCGAACACGTTCCATATCTGTATGTGGGTATGTTTTTAAATAGTCACCTACATATGAGGATTCATCTTTGTAGGGTCACGTATATATTTTGTGAAATAATTTTCAGTATGTGCAAATCTGTATATCTCTGTTGTGTGTGGTAAGCACATACATACACTCATATTCCTTGAGGAAGTTGTGTTTACAAACTAGGATTTGATATGATGATTATGATGTATGTTTTAATAACTATTGCTTATCAATGATGTCTCTATCATGATCATCTATGTTTGACAGTGGAAATTGACATTACTTGGTTGAATTGATCAGTTTTAATGATAAAAAAGTTTGACTGGGTGTGTGATCTATGATCTGTAATTAGTTTAGAAATCTTTGATTGGTTCAGTAATCTATAACTAGTGAAATGGTCTATGCATGGTTCAATGGTTAATGATTTAGTGTTAAGTATTATGAGATTTGTACATAGGTGTTATAAGGATAAAGCATGTACATACGCAAGTCTTATTCGGTACAATCATGTACACAATTCGATGTTTGTTATTTCTAGTTGGGTTCTGCATTGAGTGAATTGATGCTTAAAATTTTCAGCTAATTTGTAGTGTTATAGTGTCTTAGATTCATTGCTTCATTTTGTTTGGTTTTATGGTTGATATGGGTCCATTTTGAAAATTTGATGAAAGGTGGCATACAAGTTGTGTGATGATTGTTTGATAGGTGGATCCAGTCAGAAATATTTTGAAAATTGGTACACAAGGAGCTAAGGGTTGCAGCATTTAGAAAGGGGGTAGGGGTTGCTTTCTAGTGAGATCTATTAAACAATTTTAGGGGGTTGTATCTCACATTCAGTGGTTGTTGGAGCACGAGAGAAGGTTGTATCCTTGTGGAGGTGGGTGTCTACGTACTGACGAGAGTCTGTATTAGTACAACTCTAATATTTTTCTTTATATCACAAGAAGGAATAAAGAGACAGTAGCAGTGGTGTTTTTCTACCACATTTTGTTTCTACCTAAAATCTAGTTGTTCTATGTTGCTTACTCATTTCCTATGATTTCCTATGTTCTTTAATGGGTATTGAAAAGTAATTAATCTTTTGATGCATTGATAATAGATAATCATTTGTTAGAAAAAATTAGTAAATTGAATATTTGCTGGTTTCATTTTCTAAAGTACCATACACATGCATGTTTCTTTAGTAACAATATCATACATATCTTATAATATGTAATTTGGAAGTTTTCATTTAAAATACTTATTCCATCCCCCTCACCGCCCTATTAGTATTTTTCCCAACAATTTCATAAAAAATGTCACCATTTTTGGAACTTTATGTATATCATTCTCCACAAATGACATCACCCTTGAAATGACATATAAAGGCTCAAGTAGTATAGGACCACATAAAAAATAACTAGAGTGTATCAAACTATTTAAGGAAAACTTGGTTGTAGCAAAAAATAGGATGAAACAACAAGTAGATGAACATGACAATATAAGGGAATTTGAAGTGGGGTATTAGGTATTTTTGAGATTAAGACCATATCAATAAATGTTCCTCTATATTAATAAAAAGGGAAAATAATTAGCATCAAGGTATTATGGCCCCTATAATGTGTTGTAGAGGATTGGAAGTATGGCATACAAATTGGAGTTACCTCCATACTCAGATGTACATCTAGTATTCCTTTTTTTTTGTTAAATAATATAATTCGTAACAAGATCCCAGTATATACTATTTTACTAGGGTCTATCGAAGAAGTAAAAATCATACTAGAACTAGGAAAATTTCTAGAAATAAGCGCTAAGGAACTAAGAAATCAAGCAAATATTGAGTACTTCATAAAATGAATGAAACTATTAGTGGAAGAAGCAACATGAGAAGATGAGTTGTTCACGATGAATCACATGTATATAGTCAAGTGTTGATGAAAAAAAAAATTATAGCTGAGGAAGTTTTAAGCCCCATATAATCCCCATGTTATCCCTCAAACCCATCATTAATCCATATATTTTTAGTGATTATATTTATGTATATATATATTGTAATGTAGGTTACAAAATTTCATGATCCCGTATATAATTGTACTCCTTATCTCCTATGTGTGTGTGCGTTGTAAAGACCTAGGTTTAACATCATAAAATATTCTATTATAAATTGTATTCTTGTAAAAGGAGGCTACCCCTTTGAACAAGACTACAATTATTGGTTTCATATCATTTTTAAGCCATAGGGTTCATAATATTTATACATAGATTAGTGTTATAAGAAATGTAAAGAGTAAGAGGATATGTTGTGTGTTTTCTATGCTAGTGTAGTGGTATATTGATTTCTATAATGGTATGTAATAAAGTAGACATTGCACATGCAATGAAAGTATTGAGTAGGCATATGTAAAAGGAGGAAAAGAGCAATTAGTAGTAGCCAATATGGGTTTTCACGTATTTGGATGGAGTTAATATTTACATATTATGTGACTAAGGAACAATTGCATTGGATTAAGTGTTAGACATACATGCCTTTGTTGATGCAGACTAGGTTGGAAATCTAGATCATAGAATATCTACAAGTGGGTATGGGTGTATCCTATTTGGAGTAGGAATCAATTGGATGAGCAAAAGATAATTTGAAGTGGAACTCTCAACTATAGAGGTTTAATACATGACAACTACTCATGCAAGGAACTAGTTAGTATGGTTGGAAATGTTTTCTTTGGTTATTAGGTTTGTACACCAAGTTACAAAGATAGATTGTAATAATTGAAGTAAAATATTCCTAGTGAAGAGCATGGCTTACAATGAATCTAAGGAAAACCATAGAGATGTTTAATATCATTTCGTGAGAGACATGACTAGAGAAAATGTGCTAATGTTGATGGTGGACACCTTTAAGAGTGTTGCAAATTCACTACCAATTATATAAAAACTGAGAATTTCTCTTAATGTAGAGAAACAATGCGCATTGATGTGATCAATTGTTGATCATGTATTCCCTTGACCCATTGTATGTGAAGAAAAAAACTGGGAAAAATTAGGATATATGTTATATTCTTTGTAAAACAAGATCGATCTATGATTTATATTTGTTGGGCACAACAAGAAGTAGTATTCTCCATCTAGGTAGGGTTGCAAGAGGTATGAAGCCTAGAAAAAACCTTTTGTGGTGGTTTTTTGCATATCTTTTGGAAAGTTTTGGCATACAAATTTCGCATTTGATGGTTTTTTAGTGAATCATTGTTGATCCCATGGATTTTTATTTCCAATTAAGGAAATATAACTCTAGTATAATACAGGTTTAATTGATTAGGGTTTATCAATGCTAAAGGATATACATATTTTATTGAAACATTGTAAGGATATAAGATACTAAAAGTTTGATTTGGTCTTTCTAGTTTGGAATTCTAGCATGAAGTCTTTATGTTAAATGTGTGTTGATTTGCGATATTAAATATTTTCCTTTTTCATTAAGAATATTTTTGCAATAGTTAACTATACATATTTTAAAAAAATAGGAATAATCACTAGCTTATGAACTCTTCAAGTCCTAAGAGTATACCTTTGATCAAATATTTTCCTTAGAGTTTCTCAAATGTTAGCAGAAAAACATATATATTCTCGACAATACCTACAAGAATTTTCTAGCATCCATACTCATGAAAATAATTCATCATATTTTTAAAGGTAATGAATAAGTATGGGGAAAAGTTTTAGAAATTAATCCATTCATTTATAAAGGGTGTACTACTTTGGAGAATGGTATGTGCTCAAATATTAAATAATACATTGTTACTCACATTACCATTCAAGTCATGATTGACAAAAAGAGGAAACGATTTAACAATGTATATTTGAAGCATTTTGAGGAGGCTAGAGAGGATATTTCGAAGAAAGTAAGGACTACATATCCTAAATATTAATAACTATAGGGGAGAGAAGCACTATATAAATTTCAAGCATATTTACAATGAAAATTGTAATATTGATCTTCCCATCACCAATTTGGATCATCAACAATGACCAATGTATAGTGATGAAATTTTCCATAATAAGCAAGCCATGAATACATTTTCTCATGTTCATAATGCTATATTTCTTTGGCGAAGAACATAGTATTGGTCTTGAAAAATTTACTAAAGATTATATTTTCTGAATAAAGGTAACTCTTAGATATTAGTAATAGTGGAATTTTGGGGTTCAAAGGAATAAGTAGCATACATATGAGGGCTAATAATACCATGAAAATTAAAGTAAAGAAGTTACTACATCAACTTATTGTGATCTAGAATATAAACACAAGGGAGATTTATATTTTTGACCCTTCTCACATGATTTGGATGGTTTTATACAAATTAATGCAAATAGATGTCCTTTATCCATGGAATTTTAGAATGAACCTCATTATGAGATGAGAAAAGATAGATGGGGAATTTTAAGGGTTGAAATTTATCTTAATGTTTGGAAAACTTGTCAAATCTTACTAGTTCCTTATATGGGAATTGTAAAATGTTTGGTAATATTTTTGTAAAAGTATTCAAATTTTTAATTTATTTCACATTACTCTCCACAAACTTTTATCGAATTTTAAGGTAATATAATCTTATACTATAAAATTTGGGTGAATCATTTTTAGAGAAACTGCAAGCTTGGAAAATATCTCCTTCATAAAAAAAGATACAAAATTAGCCCAACTATGAATATTAGCCCCTAAAAATTTTTGTTCTCACTATCTCTTTATTACATACTGGAATCCATTTAAAGGATAAAACCTTTAGGCAAGGTTTTTATTCCTCTTATATTCCTAGGATAAAAAATAAGTACAATGAAGTTGATGGCGTACACACATCCATAGGATAAAAAATAAGTACAATGAACTTGATGGCGTACACACATATATATATATATATATTAAATTCTTTGGGAATATCAATAGAAATTCATAATCATTGTCTTTTGATGGATATCCAAAATTTGATGATGAAACATTCATAATAGGATTTCATACGATTCTCCATCTTGGGTGATAGTGAGCTTAAAAATTAAACTAGTTGGATGAGGAATATACAACATCTTTTTATCATTGATCATAGGTTGGATAAATTTCAACCAGTAGATGATGACATGCATGTTGTAAGTCTACATAATCGTCTTGTAAATTCATGGTTTTCATCAATATTGGGATAAAAGAATGAGCATATTGGTGAAGATGCATGAATATTTAGAGGATATGATTTCCATGAAAAATAAAGAGATAAAGCATGGATTTTCATTCTATATTGTGAAGGTGATATGATTGAAGAACTCTTTGTGACAATAATACTATGTAACGAACATAGGAATCATGATCACTTTTTAGAATGTAAGAACTTAAGGGTACAAAAAGTGAGAAAATGTAATTTCAAAGTGGCACCATCAGAATATTTCACAAGCCTCCTTGCATATTTGGAGGTTAGACACCTAATATTTGAGAGAAACATTTATAACTATATTTAGCATATCATATTAATGAAATTTGAATATGATGTAGGGAAGTCATTCCATTTTTTCTTTTTTTGATGCACATATTCTCAATAGTGAAAATATCGCAAGTGAATGTGGACACCATGACTTTTGATATGATACATTTTTCTTTAATGATGGAATTTCAAGAATGTATCTATTTTCCTTCTCAATTCTTGGACCAAAATCTCATGGACAACTTCAAAAGATCATAAACAACAGAAAAAGCAAAAGTTTGGTCCCCAAATTCCTTCAAATCCCAATAGTAGAAGGCAATCTTTCTAGAAAATAGTTGGAATTCAGAATTTCACTTATTTTGATGGAAATAAATAATGTATGAAAGGGTAATTGTACTAAGGAAATTTTGTAGTGGTAGAATTGGATAAAAAACTGCGTTTTTGTAATGTCACTCAAGGTATGTTAAACAAAATAATATGGGGTTCTCATATGCCTCCAAGAGGGACACATATCCCCAACCTAGAAATATAGGTTAACTACAATTTGTGTGTAACTCAAAGTGAGTAACTGGTGAATCGTTAGATTCTACTAGAGTGACATTTTGTTATCAACATAAGGGGCCATATTTTGTATTTGTAAAATTTAAATAAGAAAGAATGACATAATAGGCTTCCATGGTGATATAAAATGAAAATTATGGTCACATATTAATGGACATATGATTTGGAATAATTCCATATATAATCTGCTCATCCTTAAAATAAAATGGTAGAAAATGATAATCAAGTTTCAAAATTCCTCAAATCTATATGGGGAAGAATTGAACTATGTCTACCATGGAATGATAAACTTTGAAATGTTACCATGCTTTTATTCCTAGAGAAGAGAATAAACCCTATGAAAACTTATTCATATGTATAAACTATGGGAAAACAAGTGACTATGATGTGATAAAAAGGGGTGAACAGAACAATCCTCGTGCTAGTTTTTCCAGAAAACAATACAATGATGATGAGGGTCGATATAACCTTAGAAATCACACAAGAGGGACTGCAAAAACACTCATAATAGTATATCAACATGTCAAAGAAGGATAATTAGGTTTTGAGTTATTATTTATATAATCGTGTAGCGTTACGTAGAATTTATAATTCAGGTGGACTTGATATGTATAAAGTCAAACTGACCTATGCCACATTTTAGAACTAGTTTAAAATTCATTCATAGATGTATAGTCAAAATTTATAAATTAAATATTAAAATTATGGGAATATATTGTATTGAAATGCCTTATTTACTATTATGGATTTGCACATTTATTTGTAAGAAACTTGGAAGAATCCATTTGCGTTTTTTGAGGAGATGGAGATAAGTATCCTCGCATGTGATGTCTTACTCACATGTCTAATGAAGAAGAAAAAACCCTTAGGGGAAATTTTATAGGATGGGCTGTTGGATATTGGAATCTATTGAAATAATTATTCCATCATTGAAAGACCAATAGTCATTTTCTAGGAAGGTCTGGAGATTACATGTACATTTAGTGGAGGATATTTTCCACCATGAAACCCTCCTTTACTCAATTAAAAAATGACACTTGGACCCCTTATACATGCATCCAAAGGATCTTAGAGAATGGTTGATAAAAAATTTGAATGTTGGCTAGATAATGTTCATGGAAGAAGGGCATTTAGATGCTAGGTGATACACCGAAAGTCCATTCTTTTCCCTTCATTTATGGAGGAGTGTCATTTTCGAGGGATCATTCTCATTTTCATTTGTACATGTGGCCTACTTGTAATTATTTTTTATATTTTAAATTTAAATTAATTAATCAGTGAAGAGGGTCTTCCCCTCATTAGGCTAAAAAAAAAGATTTTAGTCTAGAAAAATCATATTTTTTTATGATGGAGGTTGAGAATATCCTCCATAAATAGAGGTTCACATTCTCTCATTTTTCTACGGAGATATTGTGGGGGAGATCCCTTAGCAAGTCTGAAAGTTTTGAAACTTTCTATTATTTTTAATTTTGACTATGGGTGGATGAGTTGGACAACCTTTTGGGTAGTACAAATTGATGTGAATGGTTTTATTTTCTTGATGAATATCGGTAAATATTAAATATAAATATTTTTTTTATTTGAATATAATTCTTTTCAAGGATTATTATTCATGAAATTTGATCATACGGACTATTCAGTGTGAGTTATCTTCTTCCAATCTCATTTGTTGTTGGTAGAATATGGATATTAAGTATTCACCATGTTTTTTTTGGTATTTTTATGTCTTTATTATCCTTGATCCATTGTTCCATGAATTCCTTCTGTGTGACCTTGATTAATTTCGCTCCCTTAAATATCCGTGAAAATCGCAAGGAAGTTGACCCAAGCCTCTAAGGTACTCTAGTTCATATTTTCTCGTTCTTCAGATTAAATATAATTCAATCCTCTTGGAACCTCTCACTACTATTGTTATGCAACCAGCTCAAGGAATAGAAGAAAAGATAGATCAATGACTTGAAAATTAGCCTCTTCGAGGGGGAAACCTCCTATACATTATAGAAATGAACAATTATTGGATGATACAAATGACAACACCTCCTTTCTCTATATAGGACTCTAAGGGGTCATAATATAATTAGAGCCAACATAGCAATAAGAATTTAAGGGAACAACAATAACAATAGTGGGCTTCTATGGGACATAATAATAACAATATGGGTACAACATGGGAACAAAAATAACATTAAGGGGCTACAATGACCATAATAATAATGGAATACACTAGTATTATAGGGACCTCACATGCCCCTCAACTTCAAAAAAGTATCGTCCTCAATGCTTGAGTAGTTTTGAATGCTTCTGTATAAAATTCCCATCCTCCCATGTGGAACCTTCACTTGGAAAGTTCTTCCACTTGATGAGATACTCTAAAATTGATCGATTTCATAGCCATCGAGTTCTTGTTTTTGTGACTACCTCAGGTTCCAATATGGTTTTTCCTTCCTCGTCAAGTTATAAAAATATTATTTGAACTGGGAGCTTATCACTTATAACCTTCTTTAAGCATGAAACATGGAAAAGTGGGTGCACTCAGGAAGATGCATGAAGTTCCAATTTGTATGCCATAGAAATAATGTTTTGCAACACCTTGTACGAAACATAATACTTTGGTGATAATTTTATCCTTATTCACTTGCTTGAGGGACATTTATTTGTATGGTTGTAGTCGTAGAAATATCCAATCACCTACATCAAAACATCTTTCACTGCTATGTTGATCTTCATGACGTTTCATTCTATTTTGTGCCAAAGTAAGGTTATCCTTAAGGAGTTGGAGAACTTTTAGTTGATGCTTGATGTTATCTTCCACTTCTTGAACCTTATAATTTTCTCTTAATTATGATGTGATGGATGGTGGATAATATCCATAAAGTGCTATAATGGGGTCACTTTGCTGCAGTATGGAAGGAAGTGTTATACCACCATTCAGCCAAAGGCAACCATTTGACCCATTGTGTCTATTTATCAAATACAAAGTAATGAATATATCCTTCCAAACATCTGTTTAGTATCTTAGTTTTCCCATCAGATTGAGGATGATAACATGCACTATGACCTAAGTGAGTACCCAGACAAGAAAATAATTATGTCTAAAAATTTCTAGTGAAAATGGGATCTATGTCGCTTACAATAATCTTTGGATTTCCATGTAGCTTTTGAATTGTCTTCATAGAGCCAATAGTAATTGTACTGGATTTAAATGGATGAGATAATGCACAAAAGTGTGCATACATGGTAATTCTATCGACTACCACCATGAAGACACTCTTTCATTCAGACTTGGGTGAACCTGTCATAAAATACATTAAAACCTCCCCCCAATGTTGACTTGGAATGGATAATATTTATAATAGACCTCGGGTTTTAATTGTCTCAACTTTATTTTGTTGGAAAACCAAACATTCTGCCACAAACTTTGGAACATTAGATTTAAGTCCATCCTAAAAAAAATCCTTCTTAATCCTATAGTAAGTTTCTAAAATTCCTGAATGCCCTCCTACGGGAGAGGTGTGCAATTCCAGAAGAATCTTTTGTTTGATTTGGAAATTATTACAGAGGTATGAGTGATCTATGAACCTATTGTGGCCAGCAACAACCCCCATTTTATTTAGTTTTAGTAATAAAGCTAAATGAATGGGGACCCTTCTACAAAAATAAAAACTAGCACTTATATTTCCCTTTGAATAAAACATGCTATCATAAAATTAGGAAAACACCCACTAAACCTAAAAAAATTAATTTTTATGATAAGTTCCAAATAAAATCGTTCTCTTATCAATAAAACATCGCATTGCAAAGGGTAATGGGAACATCATATAAACAAGCTTTCAAAATTGCAAGAACGCGACTTGATATCGCGTGCCTTAAAGACTCATCACACATCACAGCTTTCATATGCCGCAAGTATCACCTAAGTTAAAATATACTGATCGAGTGATATGCAATACGATATCTCACAAATCGCATCCCGCAGCCACCCAATGAAATAAATGCTGTTAACAAATTGGATTAGCGATATTCTGATCTGTGATAATGCGATCTGCGATATTGCGAAGAAAAGCGCAAATCGCTTTATCACAAATCTGCAGGGCTCATCGTTCAATAAAGTTTTTCTCCTAATTTGATATTAATTTATGGGCATTAAGGTAAATTTAATGGTTATTTGGTGGTCATTTATGAGATAATATTTGAATCTAATCGAAAGGTTATTTCACGTAAGGTGGCATACTAGATATGATTTCAGAATTAAAGAGCTTTCCCATCACTTTATCTCTTATCATTATTCTTCCTTACTTGTAAATTTGCAGGAGCAACCAGCAGAGTAATATACGCAGTAAGGTATAGAACGTAATGGGAAAGAAGGGAAAGGCTCCAATTGCAGAGGACAAAGAGATGACGCCCTTATATATAGACACGACCTATAACAAAGATGCCGACTTAACTACTTGGGAAGGCATGTACAGTCTACTCAAAGAAGAAAAGCCCAAATTTATGGAGGTTAAAGCAACAACAAACTCATGCGGGTCGTCTCAGGCATCAATCATTGAACTTGCATTTTCATTCTTGCACCTAATAGCGGCAAGAACGAAGATTCCTCCGTACACAGACATGGTCAAGTGGGTACTGTATAGTGATGATATAACAGATACACAATTCAAGACTCGAGGCTAGGACCTCTTTAGGTCATTCAATGCACAAGATTTAAGGCTTATGTATCATCTACCAAAACTGCAGGCAACCTACAACAAGCAGTTCATGGAGAAACTTTTCCAAGGAAAACGAAAATTTGCCGGAGTGAACCAAGAAATGGTCGGTAAGGGAAGATTTATTGAAAACAAGGCAAAGCACGCTAACCAAGGCCCATCGAGACCGTGCAGTAAGCAAAAATAGCACCTAGGAAGCCCAGGTCGGAAAAAGGAAGAAGTTTCCAATGTGCGATTAGTGCTTAATCATGCATCGCTGGGCAAAACCCCTCGAGAAGGAAAGCCCTCAAGCGCTCAGTCGCATGTAAGCTAGAAAACCACGGGGAAAAGTGCTAAATGCCAAAGGTGGGACTCACGCTCCAAAACTGACGGTATTTATCAGGTGCACCCTTAGGTGGTAGGCAGATTTGGCTGAAACCTAGCGATTCCATTCGGCGCCCTACGCGAGGCAACCAAAAAAGCAGCTATGGCGGCAAAAAACATCATTGACTATGTCAATGAAAACCTGCACAGAGCAAACCCCATTTTAGAGACTGCACTAGGATTTCTCCCAAAGGCACAACAACTGCAGACCGGCTGGAGACACAAAGCTGAGGAAAGGGAAGATTCCGTTAAGAAGTTAACCAAGTTCAATTGGGAAACTTACTGGAAAAACTTGGTTAAACCGCATAGTCAATGCATGACTCTCAAATGCCTTATGAACTTTGCCAAGAAGATAGCGCTAGCACTTGCTGCTTTTATTTTCGCAGGGCAACTAAAATCGAAGGTCGACCAACTGACAGTCCTCAAGCCGATGTTGAATACTTTCGACCACAGAGAACAGATACATAGATAGTTATTTCCAGATTCAGTTTTAGTTTTAGTTTTGAATTATTTTTGCCTTAGATGAGACAGTCATTTAAACCTCCTCCTATATTTTTGTAGTAAACTATTTTTAGTATTTAGGAAGTAGTATTTTAACCCCCCTCACTCATTTAGAGAAGGGTCCTGAAATTTGTCAAAAAGATTTCCTCAGAACATGCACTTCTGCACCCTCAGAGGAGATTTTGATGAATGAATGGAACAAGATTTATTGATATCTATGTTTGATGTCTATTACTGAAATGCACTTTTGTACTCTTAGTAGATGTTGAATTAGGAAAAGATAATTCTATATTGCTGAAGCTCATGAGTAGGGCTTTTTATCAATGGTACTTTTATCTTTTAACAATTTCTGCTTATGTGTATTAGTAATATTTTATGCTCAGTTATTTATATATGAAAGCTTAAATGTTTGATTTATTATTTGGCACTTTTGTATGGTAAAGACTATTCTGTTTATGCTCAATATATGAATGACTTATTATGTGATATGCTTCTCACAATTGTTTCAGCTAACTTTTTATACGAAACAATTCATTTTTATCAAATTCTTTTCTTGTAGAAATTGAATGATCTTTATTACCAATTGATGTTCGAAATTATTTTAGATCGCATAAGTAAAAAGTTGAATTCCGGGTTAGTTTTAGACTTAAATGTTTCTGTTCATTAGAATACAATTGCATTTTTTAAATTAGACTTAGATTAAAAGAATTTTACTTATAAATCTTCAAAAAATAGAAATATTAATCAACACACACAAATTGGGAAACTGGTCCCATTATCACTAGTCGGACCCACCATCCCAAACGGAAAAGGAGTTGCTTTCAGGGTCCAAACTGGGTGGGTATCCCCCTTGTTGTAGACCTGATTTTCAGGGCTTCAACATATTGGGCGCTAGAAGGAGTGCCCGAAATATGAATGGCTAGTAAATTCAAATCTAAATATCATTCTGAGAGTAAATCGCCCTCAACATCTCCCCCAACTTCTCCATCACATTCCAAATCTTTGAATCCTAAGCGAGAAGTTAAGAAAACAACAACCATTGCCACAAACACAAACATTTCAGAGAAATCTACTATTGAACCTCTTGAAGTTGAATCTTTGATTCATAAACTTCAAGGATTTTCCATATCACTGCAAAAGAATGAAATATCTCAAGGTAGTGTCACTTCGCAATACAATCCTTCTCATCCCTTAACCAGATTGCAGATTGAAAAGTTTGGTATTAAACCAACTGAATTACCTCTACCTAAAAGGAAAAGAGTAATGAAATCACCTCAAGGGTTTGATAGTGAGATTCTTTCATCATCAACATCCATTCCAACTTCTCCATTGCAAAGTCAACCATCCACCCCTCCACTTCAAATTGTTGTCCATCAGAGTACTAGAAATTTAACATCCTCATCCCTTCCACAAGGAACTTCGTCTGTGCTTTCCTCTGTTAGTAGTTCAGCAATAGCCCAAACCCCATGGAACAACCCAAGGGCAGTCTTAATGCCTAACTCCTTAAGTCAATTACCGACCCATCTTGAAAAATGGCTTCCTAAGTTTAATCCTGAAGTAGGCATGCTAGCAGAAGAACACATAAACAAATTTATGTTATCGATAAATTTAAATGGTATTACTAATGAAGATGTTGTTGTTTGGCTTTTCCCTTACACCTTACAAGGAGCAGCTAGATCCTGGTATTTGTCATTACCATTAGGCTCCATCACTAGTCGGGACATTTTCCAAGAGCAATTCTTGACTAAGTTCGGTGATGATAGATATATAGCAACACTGATCAATGATCTATCAAATCTAAAGACTAAATTGAGAGAACCTATCAAATATTTTAACTCGCATTTCAACAAGCTTTTGAATAAAATTATGACCGCTTCCAAGCCTATTGAAGAAGTTAGAAGTGAATGGTACATATCTGCTTTACCGTCAAACATAGCTATCTTTGTTGACGGGGTTGCCAAGGCAACATTAGCGGAAAACATGAAAGAAGTGATAGCAGTAGAGAAATGTATCTTAGCTTTAGAAAAGAAAAACGTTGTCAATGAAAGAAAATCTACGAAGGTTACTTTTAGAGATGATCCTAAGAAAAAGCAATCAAAAGACCCATTTGATTTAGAAGGATTGCAGAAAGTCTTAAAGACCATGTCTAATGAAATGGTTGACATTAAGAAACAAGTAGCAGAGACTTCTTCTAAGAAACCCTACAAGCCTTATAGGAAAAATCCTTCAACTGATTCAAATCCGCCGAATGCTATAACAAATGCAGAATCATAAGAAGAAGAAGAGGAAGTTTCTAACGAAGAACCTACTGATGAAGATGAAGTTGTAGAAGTACGGGGAATGTGGGACTTCATTCTTCCAGATGAAGAGGATCAAGAGGTATTACGAGTTAGTACAAGAAGTAGAAATCAACTCGATCCTCCACAACCTAGTCCTAAACAGAAGAGCACAAGCTCGAAATCTAAAAACCCTATCTAGCAAAAGTTGAGGAAGATCCATCCTAATCTAGAAAGTCAGATTAAGTCTGAGCTGAATAAATTATTGAAAGCCAAAATTATTTTTCCCGTTCAACATTCTAGGTGGGTTTCCAATATGGTCCCAGTTAGAAAGAAAAACGAAGATATTAGGATTTGTATTGACTTTCAAAATATTAACAAAGCCTGTCAAAAGGATAATTTTCCCTTGCCTCCTATGGAACAGATATTGAAAGTAGTTACAGGATCATAATTAATGTCCTTTCTAGATGGTTTCTCTGGCTACAACCAGGTTTTGGTCCATCCTGAACATCAGTTAAAAGCCATGTTCAGAAGCAAATGGGGTACTTATGCATATCAAAAGATGTCGTTTGGTCTGGTCAACGTTGGCGCCACATTTCAAAGGGCCATGGATATCGCATTTAAGGGATTAGTAAACAAATTAGTGGTGATTTACTTGGATGACATAACAATATATTCTAAAAAACGCGATAATCACCTTAGAGACTTAAAGAAGATCTTCCAACATTGTCAAAGGTATGGGATTTCACTTAACCCAAAAAATCCCTTTTTTGCATTAAGTGAAGGAAAACTTCTTGGATTTATAGTTTCAAAATCTGGAATCCATATTGATCCTGATAGAATTAAGGAAATTTCCAAAATATCCTTCTCACACAATAAGAAAATGATGCAATCCTTCCTTGGCCAGATCAATTTTGTTAAAAGATTTGTTCCAGAGTTTTCAAGGATTGTGTCACCGCTACAAGCACTGATAAAAAATAATTCACTTTTCAAATGGGGCCAAGAGGAATATGAAGCATTTAATCTAATTAAGCAAGTGATTATTAACGCCTCATCCCTAGCGACTCCAAATTTTTCCGATCCTTTCATTTTGTATAGATTTGCCTACGATAAGTCATATGTAGTGATACTCACTCAAGCCAACCAAGACAAGGCAGAAGCCCCAATTGACTTCTTTAGTTCAAATCTGCAAAGGGGCTGAATTAAATTATTCTAATGTTGAGAAACAAGCTTATGCTGTTTTCAAAGCGATCAAATATTTTAGACCCTTTCTTCTTAAAACCCATACAAAGATCATAGTACTATTTCCAGCGGTAAGTAATATCTTAGTACAGAAAGATATTGGTGAAAAGAGAGCAAATTCGGTCACTTCGTTAGAAGAATATGACGCTGAGATCAAACTAGCAAATATTGTAAAAGGACGAGGCTTTTGCAAGATGTTGGCTGGAGCATCGATTATTTCTGAAATATCATCTTCAAATCAAGAGTTTCAAATGTATGAGGTAAGCCTAAATGATATTGGATCAAGATATGCTGGTATCATATTTTATCTAATGAATGGATAAGCTCCTTCAAATCTGGATTATACAAAGAAAAGAGCTTTAAGATTGAAGGTTAAGTAGTATCAACTCGTAAATGATGTACTTTCTAGGATGAATTATGATTTTGTTCTCCTTCAATGTCTTGAGAAATCTGAAGCTGAAAAAATGTTGCAAGAACTCCATGATAGACCAACAGGTGGACATTATGCGGGAGATGCTACAGAACATAAAATCTTGCATGCAGGATATTATTGGCCCACACTATTTAAAGATGCGCATAGCTATGTAAGGAAATGTCAAGTTTGTCAAACTGCTGCCAGAAGATAGAAGAAACCATCATTGCCTTTGCAACCAATCAATATCGATCAACCTTTTGATCAATGGGGATTGGATATAACATGTGAGATCATTCCTCACTCTTCTAAATAGCGTAGGTATATCCTTACAGCTACAGATTATTTTACTAAATGGCTGGAAGCAGTTTTGCTCAAGATAGCCAATGCTGAGCATATCATTGATTTCATAGATCATTTCATAATCACCAGGTTTGGTTTACCATCTACTTTAATGTTTGATAATGCATCATATTTTTCTAGCAACGCTATGAATGAATTTGCACTTAAAAGAGGTTTTAAGCTTAAATATTCTGCCAATTATTACCCACAAGGGAATGGATTGGCCAAATCAACAAATAAAAACTTAATCAGAATCATTAAACAAACCATTGATCAAAATCATAAAAATTGCCACAAATCTTTGATGTATGCCTTATGGGCAGACCGAATAACCCAAAAGGCTTCCATTGGAACTTCTCCCTTTAATTTAGTTTATGGGAAAGAAATTGTTCTCCCAACTCATCTAGCAATTCCTTCTTTGGCCTTAGTTCAGTTTATTGAAAAAACACCAACTTCATCTTTACAACTAAGAGAATCGCAGATCCTTAAGCTAGAAGAGCAATGAGAACAGGCTAAAATCACACATGCTCATCATCAAGCATTAGTAAAGGCTTCCTTCGATTCAAGCATGGTATCTAGGAAGGATTTTCAAATTAGAGATTTAGTTTTGAAGTGGGATAAGGCTCATGAGGAAAAAGGTAAACATTCTAAATTCCAATGAATGTGGCTTGGCCCATTCCAAATTGTTGAAATCATAGGTCCATCCAATTTCATGTTGCAAGATTTAGCAGGGAAAAAAGAATCTTTACCTGTTAATGGGCAGATACTTAAAAAATACTTTCCATAGAAAATAACCTCTTCTATTTTTGTAAATTATTGTTTATAGCTTTATTTTGATAATAAAACAAGTTGTAAATGGTTAACTTTAGGGAATTCACAAAAGAGATTAGTGTTTCTTTTAGATTTTGTTTTTCACTTGTATAAATAGAACTGATTTGAAAACTTGATCATTATTATTAAAAAATACAGTCAAATGCTATAAGCCTGAAAATGTTACTAGTTTCAGGCTTACGAATTTTGATGTAAAAAAACCTTTAGCAAAAATTTGTTTTATATGAGTCAATGAAAAGCATCAATAACAAAACAAAGGTTTTCTATAGAAAATTTGTTTCTAAAAACTCTATAATTATTGTCCAGAGCTATTCTTAAGGAACCAATGACTTCCTCCCCACCTAGGGAATTACGAGTTTCAAGGAATAATCTAATGATACACTCTAAGCTTAAAGAATAAAGAGGTCTCATCACGAGTCGACTTATCATGATCATAGATATTATGACTTGCTGACATTGCCAAAACTGCATACCACAACAGGGTAATGGCTCAAAATTGTTGCAATCAAAATACAGGTGGTTTCATCATGAGCCAGCTTGTTCAGCGAAGTTATAAATCAAGTGAATGACACTATCATAATTTGGCTACCAAACCAAGACATTTTTCTTTAAGAATTAAAAGAAAACAAAAAACAACAAGTGTGGACATGGATTTATCTTTGAAAATTGTATATTTCACCAGGTAGGATACAGGATCATTGTTGGGTAACAAGTAACCCTGTCGAGCCTATGAACGCCTGTTGTTTGCAGATGCTCTACCTACGACAAAGGGGCATACTTAAAACTGATCGACATAGAAGTCTTTGTTTTTATCTTTATAAACTAATTAGTGGCTGATGTAAATACAATAACTAGCTTTGGGAAGTAAATAATCAGAGTTAACACAGGAGAAACAAACTACCATTGACAACTAAAAGCATGATACACTTCATATTTCTATAATAAAGTTTGATTTTCCAGAAAACATTTCTGTTTTGGAAGTTTAGAAAATTCAAAAGATAATCAGAGATAATTGGTTCTTCCTACTGAATCACCAATTGTTGTGGCCAGCAACAACCCCCCTTTTATTGAGTTTTAGTAATAAAGCTAAATAAATGGGGACCCTTATAAAAAATAAAAAACTAGCACTTATATTTCCCTTTGAATAAAACATGTTATCATAAACGTAGGAAAACACCCACTAAACCTAAAAAAATTAAGTTTCATGATAAGTTCCAAATAAAATCATTCTCTTAACAACAAAACATCACATCACCAAGGGTAATGGGAACATAATATAAACAAGCTTTCGAAATTGTGAGAACGCGATGCGAGATCACGCACCTTAAAGACTCATCTCACATCGCAACTTTCATACACCACAAGTATTACCTAAGGTAAAATATCCTGATCCAGCGATATGCAATAAGATATCTTGCAAATCGCATCTCGCAGCCACCCAACAAAATAAATGATGTTAACAAATCGGATTGGCAATATTGCGATCTGTGATATTGCGATCTACAATATTACGAAGCAAATCGCAAAATCACTTTATCGTAGATCTGCAGGGCTCATCATTCAATAAAGTTCTTCTCATAATCCGATACCGAGTTATGGGCATTAAGGTCAATCTAATGGTTAGTTGTTGGTCATTTATGAGATAAGATTTGAATCTCATCGAAAGGTTATTTCATGTAAGGCAGCATATTGGATATGATTTCAAAATTAAAGAGCTTTCCCATCACTTTATCTCTTATCATTATTCTTTCCTTACTTGTAACTTTGCAGGAGTAGCAAGCAAAGTAATATACGTAACAGGGTGCAGAACGTAATTGGAAAGAAGGGAAAATCTCTGGTTGCAGAGGAGAAAGAGATGACGCGCTTATATACAGACACCATCTACAACAAAGATGCTGCCATAAATACTTTGGAAGGCATGTACAATCTCCTCAAAGAAGAAAATCCCAAAGTTATGGAGGTTAAAGCAACAACAGACTCACGCAGGTCATCTAAGGCATCAATCACTGAACTTGCATGTTCGTTCTTACACCGAATAGTGGCAAGACCGAATATTCTTCCGTACATAGACATGGTCAAGTGGGTATTGGATAGTGTCGATATAATAGATAGACAATTCAAGACTCGAGGCCAAGACCTCATTGGGTCATTCACTACACAATATTTAAGGCGTATGTATCATCTACAAAAACCACAGGCAACCTACAACAAGAAGTTCGTGGAGAAATTTCGCCAAGGAAAATGAAGATTTGGCAAAGTGAACCAAGGAATGGTCAGTAAGGGAAGATTTATTAAAAAAAGGCAAAGCACGCTGACCAAGCCCCATCGAGACCACGCAGGAATCAAAAATAGCACCTGGGAAGCCCAGATCAGAAAAAGGAAGCAGTTTCTGATGTGCCATTAGCGCTTAGTGCTAATCGTGCATCGATGGGAAAAACCCCTCGAGAAGGAAAGCCCTCGAGTGCTCGGTCACATGTAAGCTAGAAAACCATGGGGAAAAGTGCTAAAGGTTAAAGGCAGGAATCACGCTCCAAAACCGACGATATTTATCAGATGCACC
Source organism: Pinus taeda (assembly GCA_000404065.3). NCBI lineage: Eukaryota > Viridiplantae > Streptophyta > Pinopsida > Pinales > Pinaceae > Pinus > Pinus taeda. The sequence goes on along the minus strand of APFE031590297.1, from coordinate 64,328 downwards.
CTTAGGCGATAAGCAAATTTGGCTGAAACCTAGCAGTTCCATTCAACGCCTGACACGTGGCAACAAAAAAGGCAGCTACAATGACAAACAACGTCATTGACTATGTCAATGAAAACCTATACAGAGCAAACCTTATTTCAAAGACTACACCAGTATTTCTCCCAAAGGTATAGTAAATGCAGACAGGCTGGAGACAGAAAGCGGATGAAAGGGAAGATTCCATCAAGAAGTTAACCAAATTTAATTGGGAAACTTACTGGCAATAATTGGTTAAACTGCATAGTCAATGCATGACTCTCAAATGCCTTATGAAATCTGCCGAGAAGATAGTGCCAACTCTTGCCGATTTTGTTTTCGCAGGGCAACTAAAATTGGAGGTCGGCCAACCGATGCTCCTCAAGCTGATGCTAAATGCTTGCGACCACATAGAACATATACATAGATACTTATTTCCTGATTTAGTTTTAGTTTTAGTTTTGAATTATTTTTGCCTTAGATGAGGACGGCCATTTAAAACTCCTCCTATATTTTTGTAATAAACTATTTTTAGTATTTAGGAAGTAGTATTTTCACCCCTCTCATGCATTTAGAGAAGGGTCCTGAAATTTTTCAAAAGCATTTCCTCGAAACATGCACTTCTGCACCCTTAGAGGAGGTTTTGATGATTGAATGGAACAAGATTTATTGATATTTGTGTTTGATGTCTGCTACTAAAATGCACTTTTGTACTCTTAGTAGATGTTGAATTAGGAAAAGATAAATCGATATTACTGAAGCTCATGAGTAGGACTTGTTATCAATGGTACTTCTATCTCTTAATGATTTTTGCTTATGTGTCTTAGTAATATTTTATGCTCATTTATTTATATATGAAAGCTTGAATGTTTGAGTTATTATTTGGCACTTTTGTACGGTAATGAGTATTTTGTTTATGCTCAATACATGAATGACTTATTATGTGATTTTTTACTCATAATTGTTTCGGCTAACTTTTTATACGTAACAATTCATTTTTATTGAATTCTTTTCTTGTAGCAATTGAATGATCTTTATTACCAATTGCTATTCAAAATTATTTTAGATCGCATAAGTAAAAATTTGAATCCCGAGTTAGTTTTAGACTTAAATATTTATGTTCGTTAGAATACAATTGTATTTTTAAAATTAGACTTAGATTAAAAGCATTTTACTTAGAAATCTTCAAAAAACAGAAATATTAATCAACACACACAAATTGGGAAACTGGTCCCACTATCCCTAGTTGGACCCACCATCCCAAATGGAAAAGGAGCTGCTTTCAAAATCAAGACCGGAGGGGTATCCCCCTTGCTGTAGACACGATTTTTGGCGCTTCAATAGTACCATAACGAATCATTTTTCTAGCTAAATGTATCAAATGTACTGGAATCTTGGTGCAACTTTTGAATGAGTTCCCACACTTCTTCGCCATTCTTCCATTCATCCCTTTCTTTGTTTATCCAATTTGGTTGGATAATAGAAATGGCACAAAACAATGCTTCCGTATCCTCCTCCTTCCTTAAGAGTGCATCTGCAACAACATTTTGCTTCCCATTTTGTAGATTATTTCAAAGTCATAACCCAACATCTTTGTGAACCATTTTTGTTGCTCTTGTGAAGATAATCTTTGTTGTAAAAATTCTTTAAGACTATCATGATCTGTTTTTACCTTGAAGAGGCTTCCCATTAGGTAAGGTCATCATTTCTTAAGTGCATGTATTATTGCGAACATTTCCTTCTCATAACTAGCTGTGTAAATACTTTCCTTTGATTGGATGACTTTCCAAAGCAATGGGTCTTTCTTCTTGCATTAAAACAACACCAATTACATTTCTCGAGGCATCACATTCCATAATAAAGGTTTTTGTGAAGTTTGGCGTAGCCAAGACTAGTGCTTGGCACATTGCCTCTTTAAGATGTTTAAAGGCCTTCGTTACTACTAGAGTAGAGACAGAACTTTGACTAAGTTGAATAATACCATCCTCTAACATTTCTGCAACCATACCCTCAATTTCACTCTTTTCGGCATAAGGATATATGTAGGGCCTAATGTTTTCAGGAACACTTACTGGAATCAAATGAATAGCATTATCATTATCACAAATAGGTGTGATTCCTTTGGGAGTCTCAAATACCTTGGAATGATTGTCCAAGACATTTTGTAGATCTAGAGAAATAGATGATTTCAATGTGGCAACCTCTAGCAAACATAATTGTGAAATTATGCCTTGTTGTTCTTTCTTTAGAATCTTTGTCATGCTATTAGAGCTTATTATCTTCCTTGGTTTCACTGTGATACTGCTTAATTCAACTTCCCTTCCTTAAGCTTTTTTTTTTTTTTTAAGAAAAGTTCTTGAAAATTGAAATTTGTTGTACCCAAACATTGTAGCCATTCGACTCCTAGTATAGCATCAACACCACCCATTGGAATGGAAAGCATTGGACTATTCAACACATATTCTCTCATATATAATGTGATATTATGGCACTTTCTAGAGAAATTTATGGTTCCTCCATTTGCGTACATCACTTGACACTTTGGTGCTAGATATAAGAAGTAATTCAATTCTTTGGCTATCTTACAATGAATACAATTATGGTTACTACTTGAGTCAATCAACACTATTACCTTTTTCTTCTTGATATGTCCTTCTATCTTGATAGTTTGAGGAGTGGTAATTCCAGCCAATCCATTACAAGATATGGTCGATTTCATTTCTTCTTTCTCTAGGGTTTCTCTTGGTCTGTATCCTCTTCTTTTGATATTTAGTTCTCCTTTTCATCCTTCTCTTCAAAATCTATGTAAAAAAAATTATTCTCAGCACAATTATGACCTTTATTGTATTTTATATCACAACTGTAACAAAGCCCTTTTTCTCTTTTTTCTTCCAATTTTTGTGGTCTCAACCTTGTAGGTTGTAGAAGGCTAAGGGAAACAACACTTCCATCTTTATAGTTGTGATTGGTAGACTTCCTTGTTGGCATAATTTTGCTTTCAAGTTTTCTTGCCACCCTAAATTCCTTCTCCAATGAATCAGGTTCCCAAAGGAAAGCCTCATGTTGGATGTTATCTTTTAAAGTCCCTATGAAGACATCAATCCTATGCTGCTCTGGAATATCAGTTACCCTAATATTCAATTTTTGGAAGTCTTCAATGTGATTTGCCATTGAACCCTTTTGTTTGAGATTTATCAATTGGCTAAAGAAGGTGTTTCTCTTTGTATCTTCATAATGTGCTATCATTTCCTCCATAAAAATTGACCAAGTGACATGTGGTTTATGAGAAAAAAGTCTTATATAACCTACAAATTGATTGGGTTCTAAATATAAAGATGCAATACGTACCTCTTGTGAGGGTTGCACATCCTGTAGATCAAAATATTGCTCCATCTATAGTGTCCAAGTTACCAGATCCTTGCCATCAAACTTCCTCATCTACACTTTTGGAATGTGGTGGTTCTTAAACCCCACATGGTAGTCTCTAAAATTGTGATTGATATTTCTTTTGTCTTCACCATGATTTTCATGGATTGCCTTGTCACCGATGGGACTTCTTTTACCAACTTTGCCAACTTTCTTTCAATCCTTATACCTTGAAATTCATCATTTCTTCCATGTATGATTTTAAATTGTTATTCAAAACTACCATGTCCCTTTTTATACCATCTATCTTAACATTAATCATGCCTTCCAATTTATTTTTTGTTACTTTTTGCTAGAACGAAATTTGTTGCATTTGGTCATGCAATTTTCATATATCATGTTGCATTTCTTCCTCTTATTCATGTCTCATACTAGATCTTATGGTTTCATTACTACGTGTTTCTATTTTATTTATTTGAGGCATAAATTAATGATAATTATGCTTCACTATTCCCTTTGAACCACTTCAAACTATTTTTTCAAACCAAACTATGCAGATTTTTAGAAAGACCACAATTTTTTTTTTACTTTGTAGGAGCTCGATATTAAATCCATTGTATCTTCATAATTTCAGATCTCCAAGGTTTGAAATTTCATCCAGTGGTAGCCCTCTGATTCCTCGTTCCAACCCCACATATTTGATCAAGATTAGAGCCTTCAAGGAATAGTTAGGTCAAATCTCCCTCGATGGCCTGATTATAGACTTCTTCAGTAGAGCGACCTTTTATGAAGTGTCGTGTATCATTGTTTCCACCTTCAGATTTGAAAAACTCTACACAAAAATCTACAGTCCATCCTCTTTCTGTACCTTCTTACGAAATTTCAATCTGATACTCAAAGAGAAAGTTATGACAATTTTACTAAGTTAACTTGTTTGGGATGTAATTTGAGATCCTGCACAAACCCTAATTTCCTTGGATCATATCTAAAAAAATATAGACGGACAAGATCTAAAATTTGAATGGTAGGTTCAACGATATTTTAGCTCAAATGGGTTTTTTTTACCTTCTGAAACATCGCAGAAAAAAGTTTTTGTGAAAATGCCACGATGACCTATTTGGAGTAGCGAAAACCTAGAACCCAAAGGTTTGATATCAAATATTATTCGACTAGATCAAGAACTATAAGAAAAGATAGATCAACGACTTCAAAAATAGCCTCTTAGAGGAGGAAGTCTGCTTTACATTACACAAGTGAATACTTATCGGATGAGACATATGACAAGACCTCCTTTCTAGATATAGGAGTATAAGGGGTCACAATATAATCTGAGCTGACATAACAGTAATAATGTAAGGAGACAACAAACAATAGTGGGCTTCTATGGGGCACAATAATAGCAATAGGGGTACAACATGGGCGCAAAGATAACAATGAGGGGCTACAATGACAATAATAATAAGGGAATACACTAGCATTATAGGTACCTAACAACTATCTAATAGACACAAGTTAGCCTCCATTATTTGAGTGAACATACATCCACTCCATTTTTGTCTACTTTTCCTACTCCTTGATTCCATACTTAACCCAAAACTATGGTGGCGTGCTGAAGCACTGATATTCTATCCTCCATCTCCATTTTTATTCTAAAGCCATCTAAACTACTTTGTTATGGTTTGACTTTCCTAGTGATTCCTAGGCTGTGTATTTTTTCCCCTTCGAAATCAGACTTCAATGTTGACCTAAATTCTAGAAATCCTATCCACCCTAAACCCTAGTTGCTTTGTGTATTTGTTGGTGGGAATAAAATAACAAATATCATAGTGCTCTTGAATTTCCTTGTGCATTCCATATGATCACTAAAATGTATAAGGGAGAACTCCACTTGATGTGGGGGAGTGTTTTCCAGAAGTACTAAGAGACTTGCTGAGATGACCATATTCCTTCAGTGGGTATCATAGTTGAGATTTTAGTAATTATCATCGTAAGTGTTACATTTTTTTGTAATAGGGACCGTTATCTTTGTTATGTATCATTGAAGTAAAATACTCTCTAGTGGAGCCAAGAGGCTCATTCTACATACCAGTATGAGGGTGATGTATAAGTGTGTCCATGACCAACATGGAGTTTACAGGTGCCCCTTAAAAAATACTTTAAACAGAAAATTGTTGTTAGTTATAATAATAATAAATGATTATACATATTTGTCGGTTAGTTTTAATTAAAATCATTATAAAACATTAATAGTGACATTCACACTATGCTCACTTGGTTCATTGATATTTCACTTTCACTATTTCAGTAATAAATAAAATATTTAGAAGTCTTTGTTAAATAAAACACTTTTATATAACTTTACAAATATATAGTAATTAAAAAAAAACATACTGCTTTCTCTTCTAATATATGTATGTATGTATGTATGTATGTATGTAATGTGTGTGTATATATTCGTGTGTGCAATGTGTATTAATTTTTTACTTTAGTAAAATATTTCATTGCTCAAAAGGAAAATGTAGTTGAAGGTAAAATAATTTAGTTACTTCGTAATAAGATGAAAATGGGTAACTCATTAAATTTGTAATATAAAATGTTAATAATAATAAATTATTTAAAAATGAAATTTAAACATTGAAAACTTACATCTGTATAGAGAGGCAAAAAACCAATATAGATATATCTTAATCATGGATCTATCCAACACTAAAAGGTTAAATTTCTTGACGTGTAAATCTTTTTTAATGTTTTGAATTCTAAAGAGATTTTTTCATATAAAGAGATTTGATCCCCTCATCTCTTTCTAGATTTTTGGTTAAGATGGATCTTTAACATAAAAGGAAGCATGTAATAGGCATCATATAGATTCTTGGAGGACATAAAATTATTTTTTAGGATGTTGAAAAAGTACATGACGTAAACACATTGATCACATGATATGATATTATGGCAAGGAATGGGATTGGAATGCAAGCATGCCTAACGAATAGAGTGGAAAGGTAAATTTGGTAAATATTTTCCAAGAAGGCAAAGGATATATGTGGCAATAAAAAGGGATGTGAAGTAAGACCCGTATATATGAATGTCTTGTGCCAAGATTCATGTTTTTTAAAAACATAAATATTATGTAATAGAATGGTAATTAATTAAAAAAAAATGTAGAATAATTCTATGCATAAAATTAAATAAGCTTATCAATAAATAATATACTCATCCTAATACACATGAAATAATTATTATACATATAAAATGTATGCATGTGAATACTAATTTCAATGCTAAACATGTATTGTAGTATCAAATATAATCCTTCACCCTCGAATCAACGTGCCTCTCCCCATCGGCTCCTTATCAAATCTACTCAATCTTTACTTTTAGCGAAAGTACACATGCAAACCGATATAATCTACTTAAGTTCCTTTATATTTATAGGTTCTCTCAAGAAAATTGACTCCACAACCATGCAATCTGGTTACAAAAATTTATTTCTTCTCGATTTAACTTACCGTCCCTATATTTAATTCTACATCACACCTTTACTCCCACATCTAACCTTAGAATCAATATACCTCTTCCCTTTGGCTCCTTATTAAATATGATCATCCTTTACATTTAGTCAATTTACAAATGCAAATCAATATAATCTACTTAAGTTCCTATATAATCTACTTAAGTTCCTTTATATTTATAGGTTCTTTCAAGAAGATGGGCTCCACAACCATGTAATTTGGTTGCAACAATTTCTTTCTTCTTGATTTAACTTACCTTCCTGTATTCCTCTCTACATCACACTTTTACTCCCACATCTCTTTATATTTATTAAAAAAATTACCATCCACCTATCTCTCTTTTGAACCTATCCCTTCCATGTTTATAAGTCATATCTTTACTTCCACATCACTTTACCTTTCTCCAACATTTTAGCGTGCACATAACTCTTTTTTTTTCTTATTTCTTCTTTGACATAAACCAACACCTTACATTTGTCATTATACTTTTCTTTTTCTTAAATTTAATTTTGATTTTTATTTGTAAATTGTTTTTTATATTTTAATCGTTAGTTCATGACAATATATATTAATTCTACTTCTTTTTATGGAAAACGCTATTAAAAATCTAGTAACAAAACTCTCATGTAGAAATTTACTTATCCCTAATATTTAAAACAATAATACAACATTGATCATACAATTTCAATAAAGTACATTAATATGAAAACCACAACAGTAAACACTCAAATGCAAGGTATTGTACTCTCCTCTATTTATGTTGAATACTACAATCTAAATGATAGAGAATTTTAGCTCAATATGAAGTGAGTGAATTCTTTTCGTATAATGGACCTTTTATGGTAACTAATATCACTATAATAGGTGCCAAAACAAACTGTTTCTCCCTTTTGGAAATGTGGATTTAACTACTACTTAATTTTGATAATATAGATTTTTTATTTTCTTCGTGATTATGAATTATGCTTATTAATCTTTATGTTTCATTCTCCACATCTTTGAGTAACACATGATTTTGTTGATGGCTAAAAATGACCATAGACAATCACCTAGTTAACATCCCAATTAGACCATTATCCATTTGGTATGTTGATTTTGACTGATTCAATTGGCCTCCAATTACTCTTACCTTAAGACTAACCTAAGGTTAATCCAGCGTAAGCTATCCTATATGTAAACCTATCTATGTACAATATTTTGAGTTTTTTTGTGTATGATGTTGGTTATTATAATTATCAAACTGAAGGGAAAGGAATTATGTTTATGTTATTATTCTAAAAATGATCATTCCTTTTAGGTGACTGAAATCAGGGCTCAGTCTAGACACAAATTGTTTACTCCTACGAACATAACTTTAAAATAATCAAAAGAATTAATCTATATGTAAATGAGAGTTTAATCTATGATGCAAGTGAATAAAAAGAAAACCTATCTCAACTAAGAGAATGATAACCTTACTCTTTATCATGAGCAAAGGTGATAAGAAAAGGGCAACACTTAGATTGACTTTGGACTAAAATTTACTTGCAATGATCTAAGAATCATTTATGAATGATCTCAATTAATTAATGTAGGTATTACAGACTCATGTGCTGGGATATGCCTATGCTATTTTAAGAAACGGATCGATAAGATTGTAAAATACACAGACATTGGAAAACAGTGAGAGAAACATAGCAAGAAACTACAAAAACACAACAATTTAATAAGGAGTTCAACCATTCCTCTTGGGCTATGTCTCCTGGTCCAACTTTCAATGGTTTTCTTTTCTATTGTGTCTTTAAGCAGAGTTTTTACAATGGGGAGCTCAATTTGAGTCTCCTACAATAGACGATGATTAGTAGGGCGGTACTTGGATTCCCCAAGCCACTAGAGTACACAGAATCCCCCTTACCAAGTCTCAAACTCAACTGGTCTTAATGGGATGAGTCCAAACTAGTACTCAGTTCCGACCGATATCCTCACAGGGATTGCTTGAACCTCTCAAGCCTTCTTGGTTCTGTCTGCTTGATGTTGCCTTAGCTATGCAGGTTAACTCGACTTCTCTGTTCTCTACTTCTTGCTTCACTCTTTATTCTGTCTCCCCTCTTCTCTCTGTTTGTTCATGGCTTAAAGCCAATCTGTCCCGTGACTGTTTGCTTCCTCTTCTGCCTCTTCGAATCGCCTACCTCTGTCCACTAGAATTCCCTGCTTCTGTGTCAACACCACTGCATAACGTTTCACAGAAAGGTGGCCACTTGTCCCCTCATGAACTGAGCGCCAGCTCTTCCTCAAACGGTCGTTATTTTGGTTATTCTGTGAAATGATTCATCCGCCAGCTCAGCGGTCATGTTGGACCCTAAATGTCATATGCCTTAGCCTATTCTTCGATCAAATCTGGTCTCCCATTGGGTGAAATATCTTCCATTGATCTGGGGCCTCCAGATCCTACAATCATCGCTTTTATCACACATGTGAGTTTCTCAACCGTTGCCCTGTGATGAGAGTGGTTTTCTCTCTCATCCACCTAACCTGCGTCATTCAGTGTATGGCATCGCTTGGTCCTCTTCCAAACCCACTTACCACTTAAAGTGCTTGTGATATCCTGTCGGTTTTGGGCACCGGACCTGCCTTTTGATTGTTTGGGTATTTCCACTCGATTTTCCCTACTTTTCACATGACCAGGTGCCAAGGCTTTTCCTTCTTTGAGGTTTTTATCCTACAATACGCGATTAGAGAAATGACCTCTTTTTTTCTCCAGACTCCCTATTTGCTAATTTTTCCCTCTGTGCGGTCTCCATGGGCCAACGATCAACGTGCTTTGACCGAGGGTCCTCGTTGTTTCGTGCTAGCTACAATTTCCACTGTCCAGAGGTCCTTACTGATAGCTCGTTGTTCATAATAATTTGGAGTCTGACATAATTTGAAACAGTCATAGAACTCTGATAATTTTCAAGGATCCAATTCAGATCACGACCTTCACACTGAAAAAGCTTTTGGACCACCAAAAGTTAGTTTTCAAGCATTGACTAAGTGATCATACAACATTCTGACCTATCCAATCTCTATCCATTTTGCATTGCTCGACTTTGAACCCTTGATCCCTATTTTAAGGTACTCAACATCTCCCCTGCACGTCATTCTCACCTTCTTGTCCAGAACTATGTCTTCCTACAATTCATTAAGATATTCAGGTAGCAGGTTATCAATAGAAGGCAATTGACTCTATTCTTCAGGATCTTGAATTAACGAAGGTTCAAATGGTCTCAAGTTGTCTGCATTGACGACTGAGTAGATGTGCATATAAGCTGGCAAATCAAGTCAAAAATCATTCTCACCAATTTTCTCAAGGATCCTGAAAGGTCCATACCTTATTCGTTTCAGCTTTCTACCTTCACCTTGCATCTTGTCCTTACTGATATACAACCAAACTTGATCACCAACTTGGAAAATATGCTCCATTTGATGCTTATCATGCCTTGCCTTGTATTTGGTCTGGCTCTTTTCCATCTGTACCTGTACTGCCTGATGGATCTCTTCGATTTATTCAATGAACCTAGTTGCCTTGTCCACTTCATTGTGTCCCTCAATTGTTGTGTCTTTACCAAAGACAAAATTCAAGGGAGACCTTGGTGTAAAACCAAAACAGGTCTCAAAAGGAGATCTATATGTAGAATAATGTTTCGCTCAGTTGTAAGCATGTTGCACATAACATAAATGTTCATCCCAAAGCTTAGGATGCTTGCTGCAATATCCCCTAAGCAACTGGATCACTGTCATCTTGACTACTTATGTCTGGCCATCGGTTTCTGGATGGAAAGTTGTGCTTTTGTTCAGTTTGGTGTCCATAGGTTCCCACAGAATTGACCAAACTTTCCCACAAATCGGGTGTCTCAATCAGATATAATGGAAGTGGGTAATCCAAAATGAACCCATACATGTTGAAAGAACAATTTTTAAGTTTGTTCAGCTATAATTTGTTGATTACAAGGTATCAAAATGCACATTTTGCTGAACCTATCCACAACAACATACAGATAATCTTGACCTTTCCTAGATTTAGGTAGTCCCCCAACAAAGTCCATGGAAACACTTTCCCAAGGATGAGAAGGAACAGGTAGTGGAGTGTACAAACCTAGTTTTTTATTTTTGGGCTTGCTTTTAGCACACATAGTACACCCTCTTACATATCTAGAATCTGTCTCATTCATTTTTGGCTAATAACAAAATATTTGTCGTTGTACAACTATTTTACTTACCCCAAAGTGACCTGATATTAGAGAAGTGTTTGCTTCTTGAATTATCTTTACCCTTTTAGTTTGTGGAATGCATAGCTTCCCACAATGATATAGGAGTCGGTCCTTAATGTGATAATCCATTTCTTCTACTCGTTTGCCTTGACCTAAAGTTGCATATACATCTTTAAAGTCTATATCTTGAGCTTATTGTTCAATGTAGCTCTCATGTAACACAAAATTATGCTTAAGTATAGTAGATGCATTTATAATGGGTCTAGATAACATATCTGCAACTTTATTTTGTATGCCCTTTTTATATCTGGTGACTAAATGAAACTATTGTAGAAAACCCATCCATCTATAGTGTCTTGATTGTTGCAACTTATTTTAGGAGTGTAGATATTGAAGTGGTTGATGATCAGTATGTATAACTGTTTCTTTGCCCATTAAGTAATGTTTCCACTTTTTCACGCTTTGTACTAATGCATACAATTATTTATCATATGTGGGATAGTTAACTACTATAGAATTAAATGTTTCAAAATGATAAGCTATGGGTTTACTGTGCTGTATCAACATTGCTCCCATGGCATAGTCACTGGCATCCATTTGGATCTCAAGTGGTCTTTGAAGATTTGGTAGTGCTAGTACTATTGTTGTCCTAATCTTTTCTTTCAAGGTGTCAAAGGCTTTCTATTGTTTGTCTCCCCACTGAAACACCTTGTTTAATCCTGTTAAAGCATGTAAGGGAGCTGAAATTAATGAAAATTTAGAAATGAACTTTCTCCAATATTGTGGTTCTCCTAAGAAGCTCCTAACTTTTGTAGCAGATTTGTGTTTAGGCCAGTTTACAATGACTGCCATCTTAGAGGGATCTATCTTCAATTCACCACCCCCTACTATATGTCCCAAATAATTCAAATATGTTTTGCCAAATTCACATTTCGATAATTTAACATCAAGTTTTTCTCTTTTCAAAACATCTAGTGTCTGCTTAACATGCTTTAAATGTTCCTTACATTTTTTTCTAAACATCATAATGTCATCCAGATATATAATAACAAAATCATGAAGAAAAGGTCTGAGTACATCATTCATTATTCTCATGAAAGTAGCAGGAGCATTAGTTAAGCCAAAAGGCATAACCAGCCACTCATACAATCTCTACTTTGTTTTGAAAGCAATCTTCCATGCATCTTGTTCTGTAACTCTAACTTGATGATATCCAATATGTAAGTCTAACTTGGAAAAATAAACAGCTTCTTTCAATTGATCTAATAGATCATCTATGCAAGGAAGGGGATAACAATTTTTTATTTTTATCTTATTCAGTGCTCGGTAATCAATGCACATTCTCCACGAGCCATCTTTCTTTCTCACCAAAATGATTGGAGATCCACATGGTGATCTGCTAGGTCTGACGAACTCCTTCTCGAGCAACTCCTACACTTGCTTCTTCATTTCTGCATTCTCTAAAGTGGACAACCTGTACATCACAATGTTAGGCAATGGAGCATCTTGCTGCAAATTAATATCATGCACTATTTCCTTTTTGGGTGGTAGACCTTTAGGTTCTTGAAACAAGATATCATACTGTGAAACAAATTTTTCTAAATCAGCTTGCTGTTTAGTATCACAACCCTCAAATACATTGGTTTTATCAGGTTTCCTTTCCTTTACAACCATTAGTAAAAATTGTTTGCATGAATTTTTAATTCTTTACATCTGCCCTGAGTTTATGAGAGTGTAATTATTCTTGAGCTTATGAGCTCTTACAAAGAATTCAATTCCTTCATTAACGAGTAGATACTTTTTCTCTGCTCTATAGAAAATAACTTTTATGTCATACAAGTAAGGACTTCCTAAAGCAATTCCACATATATCCAAAGGAATTATGCCTAACTCAACCTCATCTACAAATACTAACCCAAAAGAAAACTTAAGTTTGCTTTGTCTAGTCATTTGTAGTTGTGCTTTATCACTTAACCATCCTAATGGGTATGGTTTCTTGTGAGGTGCAGTCAGTAATCCCAACCTTTTTACAATTGCTTCAGAAATTAAATTTAGTTGTGAGCCACTATCAAACAAAGTATCAATCTTTTGATGTTTGGAAATAACTCGAATATGGAAAAGGTCATGTCTTTTTCCCTCATTTTCTTCATCAATAGTAGATCGTGCAGAATTACTAATAGATACTTCATAATTCTTACCGTTTATACCTGTGGCTGCAATGGTTGTTTCATCTCCTGAGTCCAACCTCAAATCTTTCTGAATAGCTGCAGCAGTCTTCTTCTTCTTACCCTCGAACTTCTTAGGTCTCAACTCTGGATGCAGAATCCAACAGTGCTCATCATCATGCCCATCCTTCTTACAGTGAGTGCATGAAGACTTGCTTTTATATGTAGTGTTGGCCTTCCTTGCTTTCCATTTCTGTTTTCTTTCCTCCTTATTCTTTCTTGCAGTGGGTTGGGATGATCCCCCAACTTCTGGGTTTCCATTCTTTCCTCTAGCTTATAGATGCGTAGCTGGAATAGATACCTCATCTATACTAGTGGGATTAAACGTGAGGATAGTGTGCCTCATGTAGTTGTGTAGACCACCGATGCACTTCAATAGAGTCTCAGGTGAGTCTAATGAGATTCCGAGAATCAAAGCTCTCTTCCTAAATTCTTGGGTGTAACCTTGTACACTTTTCCCTTCCAAATGTCGAAGAGTTTGCAGCTCATCATGGCTTTATGCATGCAGGCTAGTGGATAGAAATGATTTTTTATTGTAGAAACAAATTCACTCTAGACAGAAAGACTCTTACCATGTCTCTTCATGTCATCTTAGGTCTTGCCTTCCCACCAAACCAAAGCAGTGCCTCCAAGGCGCAGGCTGACCAACTGAATCTTTCTCTTGTCTGAATCAATACTCTGCACTCTTCAATAAACATCAATTTGTCTAATCAAATTGCCCAACTTTTCTGCATTCAACTCTCCATCATGTATTTGTAAATCAAAGTTAACATCTAGTTTAATCAAAGATGTATTCCTTTTATGTTCAGGGCTATTAGGAGGTGTGAGAAAGCTTTCTTCTTTCCCCTTTCCTTTTGAATGGTCATGGAGGAGAGACTCTTCTTCTCCTTTATCTTGTTTGGAGCCTGATGAATCTTCATCTTTATGTTTCCTAAAGTCCTTATACATCTCCTCTACCATGGACCTTATGGCCGGGAAACTATCTATAAATTGAGGGTCTAGCCCCATAGAACCTTCCTCTAACATTGTTTTTTGAGGATAGACTCTTCCAATTTCAGGGTTAGTTTCGACCAACCTTCCTTTTCCTAATTTGAGCTTTGATCTAGTTAGAATTCAACAGCTAAATCCAGTACAAGCTTGTCTAATCTTAACAACCTATGAGCTCTGATACCACTGGATCTGAGAACCACATATGAGTGATCTCAGTTAATTAATGTAGTTATTACAAACTCATGTGCTGGGATATGCCTATGTTATTTTAAGCAATGGATCGATAAGATTGCAAAATACATAGGCATTGGAAAATAGTGAGAGAAACACAAGAAGAAAATCCAAAAACACAACAATTTAATAAGGAGTTCACCCAATCCTCCTAGGCTACATCTCCTGGTCTAGCTTTCAGTGGTGGCATTTTCTATTGTGTCTTTAAGCAAAGTTTTTACAATGAGGAGCTCAATTTGAGTCTCATGTAATAGACGATGCTCAGTAGGGTGGTACTTGGATTCCCCAAGCCACTAGAGTACATAGACTCCCCCTTACCAAGTCTTGACCTCAACTGGTCTTAATGGGATGAGTCCAATCTAGTACTCAGTTTCCGACCGATATCCTCATAGGGATTACTTGAACCTCTCAAGCCTTCTCGATTTTGTCTACTTGATGCTGCCTTAGCTCTACAGGTCATCTCGACTTCTTTGTTCTCTACTTCTCACTTCACTCTCTATTCTATCTCCCCTCTGCTCTTTGTCTGTTCGTGGCTTAAAGCCAACCTGTCCCGTGATTGTTCGCTTCGTCTTCCGAATCTTCGAATTGCCTACCTCTATCCACTGGAATTCCCTGCTTCTATGTCATCGCCACTGCGCAACATTTCACAAAGAGGTGGCCACTTGTCCCCTCAAGAATTGAGTGCCAGCTCTTCCTCGAATGGTCGTTATTTTGGTTATTCTGTGAAATGATTCATCCGCCAGCTCAGCGATCATGTCAGACCCCAAATGTCATATGCCTTGGCCTATTCTTCCGTCAAATCCAGTCTCCCATAAGGTGCAACCTCCGCCATTGATCTGGGGCCTCCAAATCCTATGGTCATCACTTTTATCACACGGGTGAGTTGCTCGACACCCTGTGATGAGAGCGGTTTTCTCTCTCATCTGCCAGACACGCGTCATTCAGTGTATGACATCGCGTGGTCCTCTGCCAAACCCGCTTACTGCTTAAAGTGCTTGTGATTTCCCATCAGTTTTGGGCATGGGACCTGGCTTCTGACGGTTTGGATATTTCCACACAGTTTTCCCTGTTTTTCACATGACCAAGTGCAGGGGCTTTTCCTTTTTTGAGGTTTTTATTACGCTAATCGCGTATCAGAAACGGCCTCTGTTTTCTGATCTGGACTCCTTATTTGCTAATTTGTGCCACTACACAGTCTACATGGGCCAATGATCAATGTGTTTTGACCAAGGGTCCTCATTGTTCCATGCTGGCTACAACTGCAACTGTCCAGAGGTCCTTCCTAATAGTTCGTTGTTCACAATATTTTGGAGTCTGACATAATTTGAAACAGTCACAAAACTCTAATAATTTTCAGGGATCTAATTCAGATCATGTTATCTTCAAAATAGTTTGATAGATTATATGTTCTTTAAACCAATATGTAATGAAAACATCCCAACAAATAATTGTTAAAATATTACATCCACATAACCTAAAATCAACCATGCAAACGAATTCAAGGTAATATTTATATTGAATTAATGAAATAGTTGATCTAGCTCAATGTAATCTCGAACAAGAAAATATTGTAATGACTGGAAAATAATTATTAGTCATGTCAATAAAATATTAATGAACACAATATTCACTAGTGATTAAAACTTATTAAAGCTATTAAATATAGATTTATATAGAGACACTATGAGTATAAAGTAAAACCAAAATTAACAATAGTGTTAACTCTAATCATTTATACTAATTAGAATAAAAATAAAACCATATCAAATAATAAGAGATGAAAATATGTCTGCAAAATATACCACAATGCAAAGAAAACCTAAAATTAGAGTGATTAGTTCACATGCTTTTACATATGTATAGTCCTATGATAGTCATCTGGTTCTCTAACTTCTTCATGAAACCCTTCACAATATTGTAAAGAAACTTTCTTTCCAATATTAAAAAGCAAAGCCATTTTACAAACATATTTCACTAAATTATACAATAGTATACAAATAAAAAATGACTACAGAGTCCCCTTATAATAATACAAGAGTGCCCTCCTCCTCTGCTCCAGGATCCAATATCCCTTTGACAGTATAAAACTGACCATTTTATAATATTAAAGATTGATAAAATATCCTTTCGTGTCGATATGTCTTTACCAATAAACCAATCCTACCGAGAAGTGAGCAACATATGGATTTAAAATGAGCTAATCAACCTTTCATTACTGGTCTTTTGCATTCCTCAACGGCTTTGTATAACTCGACTTTTGTCAATTTGTTGGAATAAGTGCTCCTATGTGACCTTAGATGAGTGGAAATTCATTTAGCTTGCATTGAGATTCCAACATATCTGCATTCACCAAACAAGCATCATTAAATAACAACTAAAAAAATTATATCATTTTATATCCTCATTTTGATTATTCTTGTCAACTTTTTCCTTTTGTAAAATGAAAAGTATTCATGTTTTGGAGTTATAAAACACGCATATTCATGTGCAATGGGATTTGGTTTTATAGTTTTTGTTCTCATATGTGCAAATCTCATGTACATTATATTTATAATATACTATTTACAACCTGCTTTAAACGTAAATTTTATTTGTTATTAATTCGTATCCTATGCATGAATGATAAGGTTAGCACATAAGACACAATCGATGTGGATTATATAAAATATTATATAATAATGTGACTCACGTAGATTGTTTACACTTTATCTTAAAAATTTACAATATATTTTATCCTTAATGCAAAATAATGAAATGAACTATATTGTCACACATTATTTCATAATTAATTAAATATGTAATGTATATATTATATATATTTAGTTATATAATATATTATAATATGATAACTAATATATAATTTATTATGAATGTTAATTAAATAATGAAATTTATTGATATTCATATAGATAGATATTTGTTAATTTAAATTTGATTTTCACATGTGTACATTATATAAAGGACATATTAGAGATAAGGTTGAATCAAGATTAAAATGACTTAAAATTAGTGCATCAAAACCAAATTGTATAGGTGATGAAGTTGATTAAAAGCCTCAAACAAGAATAATTTGAAAAGAAGGACCAATCGAAGCAAAGTGTCGAAGTAGTAAATCAAACATTGAATTCATGAACAGGTGCATCAAAACTAAGTAAACTTAATATCAATAGAAAGATGCTAGAGAAGAGGAGGCAATGTAGTGAAAATGTATAAAAACCTAAATAAGTAAAAAAAAATTGAAGCAAACAAAAGAATAACATTAAGTAAATTAAATGGAGTGGCCCATATTTTTTAGTAATATATGAGATTGTTATGGTCACAATAATTGGAGAAACATGAGGAAGAAACATTTATCTCTAGTTTACATAATAGGATTAGAAGTTTCTAGAAAAGATTTCTACTTAAAGCCATCTCCAAGGTCCCACATATGCCATAAAGGAGTTAAGGCAAGTGCTTCAAAGATAAATTCACTTGAATGTCCAATACTAAATCATTGAATCCAATCAAAGGTGAATATTTATTAGCTTTAAATCAAACCTCTAGTAGTGGATAGTGAAAATACCAGAAGGTCATTGAAGGTTGGCATGCATCTGCTATGAATTTACCTCTTGATCTGACATTGATTCATTGCTAGCAGGCTTGTTTAGGACCCGACGAAGTTGTCAGGGTACCATGTATGCATAGACCCGCTACCAGCGAGCTTGTTCAGTACCCCAGCGAGTTTGCATACACTTCGCACATATAGTTGAGTGTAGCAGGGTGGTAGTAGGGGCAAAGTATTTTAGGATATAGATGAGACAATATTTATGATTCAACTCACTAGACTTAATTTTATCTACCAAAATAGAGGACGTATATTTGGAGGTTATTAGAGAGATTCAAAGCTCAGAGAAGTACCCATTTCTTCTTCTATATTGCTGAACTCAGAATACTTGAATCATGACTCAGTGTCCCTCGTGGAAAATGGTTAATGTACGAGAAACAAATTAAATAGGTAATGAAATCCTTTTATAAAGGAAGAATAAAAATTTCCCCATGTGGACCAACTAATGTAGCTTAGAAATATAATTTTCTTAGATGAAATTTTCAAAATGTCATAAAAATAAAAAATCCCAAACCACCAGAAAACTAAGAAATCCTTATAGAAGTTCAAAGAAAAAATAAGAAAGATTTAAAATCAAACCATTGAGCCTTCAAGATCAAACAACACAAGGTAGAAAACTAAAATATCTATCTTTGTTAAAATCAATTGAGATAATGATACGTATTTTGTCATAAGAGTGCAATTGATAAAGACATTCAAAACCCTAGCTAATGTTACAATCATGTTTAAAATTTTCTTATGATAATATTACCAAAATATTTGAATACTTGCATTCTGAAAGAAATAAGTTTTTTTTTTCAAAAAATATGTATCTAAAGATAAAATCTTGAAATTATAAAACAAATAAAACAAGTACCTCAATGATGACTGAAATTTGGGTTTAAAAACTAATCATCATTGTTTTATTCATAATTTAAAATGATATCAAACTAAGCTATGCTAAATAATCTTACTATTAGAATATACATTGTGTACACTATTGGGAGGAATGAGAACGATTAAGTGTAAGGAAATTTTTAGTGGAGCCATTCAATAAAGTTTATTCCTCCAAACCAAGTTATAACATGCATTAGTAAGGGAAACATAACAAAGATAGAAAAAATATAAAGATAATTCAGTACATCTACAAAATATTACCAAAATATTTGAATTCTTGCATTATAAAACAAAAGAGTTAAAAAACCAAAAAGTATCTAAAAATAAATGATTGAAATCATAAAAAAAATAAAACAATTACCTCAATGATGACTAGCATTTGGGTTTAAAAAATAACCGTGATTTCTTTATTCATAATTTTAAATGGAAACAAACTAAGTTATCCTAATTAATAACATTGTTACTATATACGTTATGTATAATATTGGCAGGAATAAGACCAATTAAGTGTAGGAAAATTTTCACTGGAGCCATTCCATCAACTTTATTTCCATAACCCAAGGTATAACATGCATAAGTAAAGTAAACATGATAAAGTTATAATAAAAAAAAAAAAAAAATAGAAAAACATAATTCTATACATCTACTTCTAACAAGTTAAAAGAAATAAATTTATGTACAAGAATCTTTCCTTGAAGTGAATTCTGCAAGTATTTTTCAAAAGGATCAATGAAATAAGGATGAACATTAACTAGTCCCTGAAGAACATTCTAAGGAGAAACAAATGATAATATTAGATGGGATAATATATCCGTGCATGATGAATCCTATGGATAATTGTTAGTGGTATGTACATGATTATAAAATCGATTATCAAATTAGAAAGAGAATTCAAATACCAACCCTTGTTCACATGGTTGGATTTGTCACTAGGAAGACAAGGAAATGAAACTGTACCATGACAAGTTCTCATAAGGATATTTAAATGAGTTTTATTTGAAACTTGAAGATCAGAAGCATCAGAACATGTAAAGTTTTTCTTATCTATAGAAGGAACAGAAGGAACAAAAGAAGAATCTATTGATGGGTCTAAATCTAATCTATTTTGTGTTGAAGGAAATTCTATACCGTCATCATCAAGGTATTCATCATAAAGGACCTCTCTTTCATGGAGATGATTTTCTTGGTTAGAGAAAATAATTTCAATGAAAGGGTAAGAAAAGATTCATAATTATGATTTATGGAAATGAATCCTTCTCAAAGAAATGTGTACTAGTTGAGGGAAAGTTTGCAACATAAATATCAAAAGAATTATTATTAGATGTACTATGATTTACAAAGAGGGTTTTGTACAAGAATTAATGATTACCATAATATGTTATACTAAGTGTCTCCATATGATTTTCATCATTATGTTTGTGGAAAGGAGTCTGATTTGATGGTGAGTATTCTATTAAAGGAATAGGAACTAGTACTGAGTCTACTTATAGAGAAGAATTAACAAAATGTTCATTAGTCACATCCTATGGTGTAGGTATTCCTAATGAACCTGCATGAGGTTGATCAAAATCATTAGAAGATATTTCAATATATCCTCAAACTCCAGATTCAATTTTTTTTATATCATTTTGTGGAATTTGAAGATCAATGAAGACAACTCCTAGTGATTGCTAGTTTGAAAAAGTTGCCAATTCATTCAAAGGTTCAGTAGAACTAGGGAATTTGTCAATAATAATGAATGGATTAGAGACTTAATGTTCATTCTTGTTATATTTATTATGTTCATAAGAAGAAGTAACAAAACATTGAAAACACAGTGATAAATCCTCTTCTAAAGGAAGATATTTAAGACATAATGTAAAACAAAGTGATTTTAATCTAGAGGAAACACATTAATTGAATCATCTTCATTCATAAAAATATTTTATATTTCTAAACACAAATTCTCATAGTCATAGTTCTGATAAGATGACAAAAAAATTCTCATAAAGTGCTTCCAAGCATATATTAGCAGGAAAAGTATTGAACAATTCTCGAATCCATCCAAGTAACATGAGGGAAAAATATCAACAAGTCACATCATCATCAATAATATCAAAATAATTATATCTTTCCAAGATTTTACAAAGGTGATATAAAGATGAAAACTCAAACTCAATGTCATATAACAATTTAGACAAAGATTCAATGTATTTCCTGGGGATGCTTCTGCTAGGACCACATGAGTTGAAAGCACGATCCCAAGAAGAAGTATGTGCATAATTCATGATTAAATTAAAAAAATAGAACAATACTGTACACAAATTCAATATTTGTGGCCCTCCTTCTAATGCCAAAAATGTTGATGGCTAGAAATGACCATATCCAATATTAAGGAGATCAACTGGTAAGGATCCCAATTAGACACTTACTAATCTTGTATGGCAAATTTGACTAGTTCAATGGGTCTTCAACTACCCTTACCCAAATACAAAGCCTAAGGTTAATCTAGCCTAACTTATCCTATATGTAAATCTAGTTATGTACAATACTTTGAGTGTGTTTGTATATGATGTTGAATATTATAATCGACAAACTCAAGGGAAGAAAATTATGTGTATGTTAGTATTCTAAAAATGATCATTTCTTTAAGATGACTAATATTAGGGCTCTGTCTAGCCTCAAATGGCTTACTTCTATGAAAAGAGATTTAAAATAATGAAAATAATTAATCTATATGCAAATGAGAGTTTAATCTATGAAGCATGTGAATAAAAGAAAACCCATATCAACTAAGAGAAGGCTATACTTAATATCAATCAAGAGAAAATGTGATAAGAAAAGAGAAGGAATACGATTGACTTTGGATAGAAATTTACTTGCATTTTTAAAAATAATTTGATACTTTACAAGTTATTTAAATCAATATGTAATGAAAATATCCCAATAATAGTTATTAAAATACTACATCCACTTACCCCAAAATCAATCAATTAAACTAACTCAATAATATTTATGTTGAATTAAAGAAATAATTTATCTAACTCAATATAAATAAGAACAAGACAAAACTACGATGATTAACAAATAGTTATTAATCATTCCAATCAATTAATTTTTTATAATGCACACAATATCATATATTCACATCAAATAAGATTACATATAAATACATTTAGTGTTGTCTCAAGATAAGTAGACTATCTTGGACACACAGTCACCTCGTTGAGAGAATATCTCAACCACACACCAACCTATCAATATCTAGGAATAAGAATAGGAACATACTCCTTTACATAGAGAGACACAATTGGGACAAGTAGGAATTACATATTCCAACACACCCCATTAATGAGTACTTGTCTCAATATCAATCTGAAAAGTATATTTTTGGTCCAATCTAGCAATTACATGTTGTACATTATTCATGCAAACATCATCAAATTGTCGACGTCCATATCAAGGAAGAAACATCCATCGCAATGCATTGGTACCAAACCGCTACAACCACTGGTCTAATAGGAAGTCCTTCACATACATGGTTCATCTAGCTTCTTGGTGAACTTTATTTGACTTAGTGTGGCTGAGAAGAGTTCTCAGAGATTTGTGTCATGAACAGGAAAATGGCACAACCATTTACTGTGACAATAACTCAGCAATAGCATTGTCTAAAAACTCTGTTTTTCATAAAAGAAGAAAGCACATAGATACCAAATTTCACTTCCTACGTGAATTGGTTAATAATGGTGAGATTGTTTTGCAGCACTGCAGAACAGAGGATCAGCTGGCTGATATCTTGACAAACCATTGCCAAAGAAAGGTTTTGATCATTTCAGAAAATGCCTGGGTATACAGCAGTTGAAATTAAGGGGGAGTGTTGGAATTTAATTCCAACTGCAGACAATTAATACAGAACCGAAATCTGATCTTCAACAATTAATTTCAGATTATCTGGAAGCCACAAAAGTCCACCGATATTTCTGAAACTTTAATACGCTTTAAACTCAGAATTAAATCCCCTGTAGACAACGGACTTGTTTTTGCTGAAAAGTCATCACCGCCTCTTTTGTAATAAATACACATATAAAGATCAGCAGATATTTTTACTTAGTTTATTGTTTAAATCAGATATTTATTTTCCTATAAATGTAACGCACAGCAGTCCTGTTTGATGATGATGAGAAGAAGTGCAAGAGAGGCAGCGTAAGCAGAAAAGAACAGCAGTTCTGTTTTCTGTGATTTAGAACAGCAGTTCTTTTTTTGTACTTTGAGCGAAGGTTAGAAGAACGAGTGTGTCTCTTCTGTAAATGCACAACAGTGCTGAACCTGCGATTTTCTGAGATAGAAAATCGATTTATGGAACTGAAGCGTTCCTCTTGTAACAGTTAGTTTTCTGTATCAGCTCGTTTACAGTTTATAAATACAAGTTTACTGTTTTGCTGATTTTCAGTTGTTGTTACACCAAGTGTCAAAAACACTTTGTTTTTACTCTGTAAATTTATTAGTGATTTGACGCCTTTTAGTTGCTGTTACACAAAGCGTCAACTGTCTCACTGTAAATTTATAAGTAATTTTGACGCCCATAAAGTGACTTGCATCAAAACCGTGTTGTTGTTACACCGAGTGGCTTGACGTCAAAACTCGCGTTGCTGCAACACCACGAGCAACGTTGCTGCAACACCAAACTGTGTTGCCGCAACACCGATTCCAAAAAGCAATTTTTCTGTTTTTCTGTGTTATTAAAAACAGAGTATTATTCCGCGTTGCTGCAACACCAGAATCCTGTTGCTGCAACACCAAGTCCAGAAAACGAAATTATCAGTTTTTTTTTTGCTGAAATAGAGCAGTTTTGTATTGCCTGTTTGTTAAGGAAATCAGCAGAAAATTCCATCATATCAGAGAGTAGTTCTCTGATGTTTTGTGTTATGGAATTCACCTTAAAATTCCAACAGACTCTTCCTCAGCTCCAACCACAGGCATCTTCGTACCAAAACAGAGCGTCCATGCCTCAGATGTCAGATTCATGCAGGCTACTATTAATCCACCACAACACAAATTCAACAACACGTCCGACTCTTCCACACCTATCTTGTACCTTTGCATAGCTTCAAGGGCTCGATCAATGGAACAACAATTTATTTGTTTGACAGATCAACTCTCTCCACCATGGGAGCAAGTTAACTCTCTCACTCGACATCAAATCCACGGAGAAGTTAAACTGCACCTCCTCCTTCATGGAGAAGTGCTCCAGGAAAGAGGGTTTCGACCATGAATCCACCAGAATCCAACAAATCCACCTTGGTGTGACGTCCTCCAAGCGTACGAGAGGCAACACCTCCATGGTCGACACAGGGAGCCCAACTCTACGACCAACACTACACTAAATAATTTGACCTATGTATCGCTCTTGAGATGCTTGGTCAACTAAAGGCCGACTTGCAGTATGTTGGACAAGAGATCCAAACTCTTTATGAAGTCTTTTATGACCAAGTTCACGTTTTAATGATCGAAGAGAATTCATCACAACCTCATAACAATGTTCTCGCAGGGTAAGTGCGGCCTGAATGAAGGAGACTTCTGCTGCAAAATCTCAAACGATGAAGCCGTGACATGGTGGATCGGCCCTCTATCAAGACGCAGCGGATCGGCCCTCCAACAGATCTGCTCTACAGCGACCACCTGCAGTAATGATCGAATGCAGACAGCGTTCACCAAAAAACAAGTTGTGTTCATCGGGTGGCGAGAGCATAAAATGTTCACAAAAGACTCAGGAAATTGCTCGATAGACAAACTAAAGAAAGTTAAACAAAATATCCTCTTTTATTTCCCTTGGCTAAGGAGGGGCCAAATGCCTAGACCCTCAATGGCTCTGATAGCAATTTAATTAATTTTCTGATAGTGCACACAATATCATATATTCACATCAAATAAGATTACATATAAATATCCATAGTGTTGTTTTAATATAGGTAGACTATTTTGGACCCACAACTACCTAGTTAAGAGAATATTTCAACCACACACCAATCTAGAAATATCTAGATATAACAACCCTAAAAATAAGAACAAACTCTTTTACAAAGAAAAACACAAGTTAGAGAAATAAGAATTACATATTGTAACACAATCAAATCTCCATGAATTCGATATTCAACATTGATTAAAACTAGTTAAACCAACTAAAAATAAATTTATATACATATACTATCAGCACAAAGCGAAAACGAAACCAAAATTAACGATAGTGTTAACTCTATTTATATTAACAACAGTGTTAACCCTATTTATACTAACGGAGATAAAAATAAAATGAAAATAACTTTGCAAACTAAACAACATTGCTAAGAAAGTTGAACTTATAGTCATTAGCTCCGCATGCCTTTAGATATGTACAGTCCTCTGGTTCTCTAACTTATTCATGAAACCCTTGATAGTAGCGTTAAGAAACATCCTTCCAAAGCTCGAGAAACCAAGCCATCCTACACACAGGTTTCACTAGGTACAATATCTGCAGACCGCAGGGTTTATAATAATATAAAAGTGCTTTCTATGCTCCGGTTTCCAGAACTCCTTTGACAGTATAAAAATGACCTTTTTATAATATTACATAATCAGAAAATATCCTTTCCTCTCGTGATCTCTTAACCAATAAACCAATCGTCCCGAGAAGCGAGCAACATATCGATTTAAAATTGGCAAATCAACATTTTATTGATGGTCTTCAGCGTTCCTCAACAAGTTCTAATAGCTCAGCGTTTGTCAATTTGTTGGGCTAAGCGCTCCCACGGCACTTTATTGCCTTGATGCCTAGAAATTCATTTCATTTGCACCGAGATTCCAACGTCCCTTCCTTCACTAAACCAAAAAACATTAAATGACGATTAAAAAATCGTATAATGTTATATCCTCATTTTGGTTATGCTCGTCAACTTTTGCCTTTTGCAAAATCAAAAATCTTCATGTTTTGGAGTTATAAAACATGTGTATTCATGTGCAATGGGATTTTGTTTTATAGTTTTTGTTATCATATGTGCAAATTTCATATCTATTATATTTATAATATACGATTTACACCCGACTTTGAATGTAAATGTTATTTGATGTTAATTCGTATCTTATGCATGAATTATAAGTTTAGCACATAAGACTAAATCAATGTGAATTATATAAGATATTATATAGGAATGTGGCTCAGCTACACTGTTTACACTTTTGAGTTACAACATAATTTATCCTCAATGTAAAACAATGAAATGAGTTCACACATTATTTCATAATTTATATATATATATATATGATATGATTACTAATATATAATTTATTGTAAATGTTAATTAAATAATGAAATTTATTGATATTCAATTTACACATTTATATATAGATATGTTAATTTAAATCTCATTTTTATGTGTACATTATACAAAGGCTATAGAAGAGATAAGGTTGAATCAACATTAAAATAATTGGAATTTAGCACATCAAGCCAAATTGCATGGGTGATGAATTTGCTCCAAAACCCCAAACAAAGGTAGTTTCAAAGAAAAAATCCATCAAACAATAACATCGAAATAGAAAATCAAATTTTGAATTCATGCATGGGTGCACCAAAATTAAGTAAACTTAATAGAAAACCTGTTGTAAAAGCAAGAAAAGAAGCGATTAAAAATTGAAATTCTATTACCGTATCTTCATTCCCTCCCCAATAGTTTGATAAATGCGTTACATGGATTAGTCCATTTATTTTTTCCCATATCAAATTTATTTCTAGATATTGAATTCTCTATCTTTGAGGTTCTCTATCTATTTTATGTATTTATTGTAAATATATCAGTTGCTCAACGCCATAGGTTCCTGATTGAAACTACACCAATGGTAGGAGTTTGAAGAAGACAAAATAGAAGAAAAAGTGATTGATCACGACAATCTCCATGCCATTATGCATGCTCCTATAGGAAATGATTATTTTAATGTAATGTGTTCTATGTTAGATTAAGATGCTAGAGAACTAGAGGTAATTGAGTGAAAAGGAATAAAAATCCAAGCAAGTAAAAAAAAATTGAAGCAAAGAGAGGCAAGCTGACAATGACATTAACTAAATTAAATGGAGATTCCAATAATTTTCAAAAACAAGTTTGCATGTCTTTTACATGGCACAAAATTGATGCAACCTATGGTCAAGTTATTAGAAGAATAACTTTTTCATACACAAGCGAGTCATAGTTCTCTTTTTTATCCATAAATGCATTTATGAAACATACAATAAGGAATTTTGGGCAAGTGAATTATTTTTAATTTAAAGCCTCAAAAAATGTTATTTGAATTCTAGAATGTGAGACTTTGGGTTTTAATTGCCAAATATTATGTAGAAATTACAACTTCGACCCAATTTTCTTAATAAGAATGGATGGATCATAGAGTTTTACATTTTTTACATTCACTATTGAGTATGTTTACATGTATGAAAGTAGATTTACTATGCAAGAATTGTTTCCTTCCTATCCACATCTAAAGGAATCCTAGTCCCTGCAACCTTTATTCATTCTAATGTAGATGGACTTGGTCTCCAATATTGAATATGTCCCTTCCTTGTGATGGTTACAACTCACCCTATGGTTTTTCTATGATTCCTTAAGTCTCTCATGAATATAAAAATAGATAGTCTTGATTTTATATACCTTTTATACATGTGTGAGGTTGCATCTCTTTCTTTTTCATTCTATCCATATAGAAAAATTAGAATTAAAGTTGAAAAATATTCAAAACATGTTTCAAAGGGGACTTACTACTCAATAGTAGAAGCATGGAAATTATTGTTTTAGGAATGTTGAATGTCATCCTGGTTATAGAATCAATACCATTTCTTACACATTTAGAACCAACTAATAAGACTTTTCTATTGTAATCTCTGTAACTTACATAAGCTTGTTTCTCTTTTAGAGAATGATAATATAATCTAGTTAAATACCTCCAAACTTCTTTATTTACATCTTTTTCATGTTAACATGTGTTGACAAGTTGATACTTCATTTGTTTACTCTTGTACGTTCCCATTTTGTGTTCTTCTTCTATATCTACATTATCATTGTATGATTATACTCCATAGGGAAAACCGTGTTTCTTAACTTTGATATCATCTTGATCCACCCCACAAATTTTGATTTCCATTTCGAAATATATCTAAACGTATTAAAAATCCAACTAAGATTTGTTTTTTCCTTTCAACTTTACATTAGGAAAATCCATCCTATGAAGACCTTGAGATTACTCAAATTCAAACTACCTTTAACATTTATATCCATTCTTCTACCTTTCCTTCTCATGAACACTAGGACACTTCAATTTGTATTATTCTTTCCCTGACCATTAAGCTCACAAACTATGTTATAACATCTCCTTTTTCTACTACTTCATGATACTCTATTTCTAATTTTGATTCACTAATTTATGCTTCTCAAGTTTGTTGTTAATTACCCATTATCTCTATCATTCTCTATGGTCATTACAATATTCTATTAACTAACATTCAAACACATCTTTGTATCATTTCTTATGAAGTGAAATTTACAATACTATAATTTTTTTTATATTTTCTTAAGTATTTTTCTTTCATAATTGTAACCTCATTCAATATCGAAAAACACACTTAAAGAAGATTTCTCATAATTTACACTAATTCCTTTCTCAAATAATAACCACACACAACTAGATACACAACCTAAAGAAGATGAATTATCAATAATAATAATTGAAGATATTTATAATTATAAATATATGGAGATCTAGATTGTTTGTTGATTTTTTTTATTCTTTTTAAAGAAACGGGTAGGATTTTCAATAGATAAACTGGAAAAGGGTCAAGTCCCATATGATCTTGCAGAGCAAGCTCTCATAAATACTCATTTTTTGAACTGGAGAAGGACCTTATTGCTACCCACTATATTTACATATTAGTTTTGTACATAGCCTATACTGTAAACTTTCCAAAAAACCCCACCATATTCTATAGATTGACAAAACATAGATATAACTTAAAGGAAACATCTACCCATGGCTACCAGGGTCAATTTCTCTCGAAGCTTCTTCCATAGTCGTAGTCTGTTCTTCAGTACTGCCCACCCCAGGTTCCAATTCATGTATAGTAACAACACCCGCAACACCTTCATTATAAGGGACAAAGTCATCCCCAAATCCAACAACTTCTTTTAACACCTCGAATGTTGCAGTTTCTAATTTAATTTCAATGTTTTCCTCCTTTTGTTGCAGACTCATCACATCTATGGACAGGCTCTCTATAGTTTTTTCATTATTCCCAGGACTTTGTTGAGTCTCAACAATGGGGCGTACAAAACCACCATGTTCTCATTGATCTCTTTAATAATTTCCTTTACAACCTGCTTGCATGAACTGTCAATCGAGCCTTCTATATTCTTGGAGTGTCTCAACCTTATTTCGCCACCACTTTCGTTGCTTGCAGAAGCCATCTTCATGGTGATTCTACCCTGAATTGAAAAAATCATGTGATTTACCGATCAAAACCAGCTCCTATAAATAATGGCCTGGTTAATTTTGACATTCCTTCCCATCTTTTCTGTCATAAATGCGAAGTGATTTTGCATCATGGCATAGCAGTTACCCTCCATCTCCTCCATCGCCAAAACTATCCTTGAAAGAATTGTGATGGTACTTGCCCACCCCACGAATAGAACTCTATTAAAAGAAAAAGTAAATAACCAACAATGCATCGACCACCTATCACAGCAAATGACCTTAGATCTACAGTTGTCACACTTGTTCCATAACTCCTTACCCACCACCCCAACTCCTAACACACTACAAAGGGCCATCGCGGAGATAACCTTAATAACTTCCAATTTTATGTGTTGCATACCCACACCCAAGTTATCCAGTGCTGGCCTCGAGTATTTAATTTGAATTAGGAAATATGAAATATTTTAACGGAGTGATTGATGCATAAGGAGCCTTGCTCCAAGGCCACCTTATGTTGGCTTGCGTGTCTGACACCTTGTTGTTAGTCCGCAACACTTGGAACATTTTAACATTTTCTAATTTTTTGATACATATTATACCTTGGGATTGATTGGAGAGGATTCACCATCAATGAGGTTCTCATTCTCGGAGATCTTCAAATATTTTTGGATTATTATCATAGAATCACCAATGATAATCAATTTTTTTATACCATTAGAAGCACTAATTTTCAGACCTTGCCAAAGAGAGAGAGCTTCCACTGTGTTGTTCGTAGCAATCCCTAGTTTCCATGCGAAATTATTTGTCTTTTCTTCAAAATTTACTAGTACCCCTTGTTTGTTGATTCTTAATAAATTTTTTATATAACTTCACTCTATAATTCAATTTATCTCCTTATTTTGACATCTATTATAACTATTTTTATTTTTATTTTTAAGACTATGTCTTAACTATTTCTTCAATCTAATTTATTTTAAAACTTTGTTTTAACTATTTCTTCAATCTAATTTATTTTAATATCTTTTTTCTCTGTGTATTTATTTAATTTTGAAGTCCTTCTTGCTCTTCATTATTTCCATGCAATACTTGAATTTCCTCGTGAGTGTTATTACCGTTGAGATTAATGTAGAAATGGCTTGATGTAGTGATGGTTCAAACCGAACCTTAGATTAGAATTTTGTCCCTGTTTTCTAGGATTCTACTCAACTACCCTAAATGTGTGTTTCATGTATATATTTCTCATATAATCAATTGTAAAGTAGAGCGTGTTTTGTAGGGGCAATCTTACAGGTGGTGTTTCACACCTATAAGCTGCTCAGTTGATTTAATAAATTTGAATTCATATTTTGACATGGTATCAAAGCTACACGTCTGAGGACGACCTGTAACCCTCAGTGGAGGAAGAAATTTAACCGGTGTGGTTGGAGGCGATCAGCACAGTTTTAAAGGCAATAGTCATGCTGATTCACTTCTAGACTTACACGATTTTTTATTCTCCATAGCAACGCGAGTGGACAATTGTTGAAGCGCGTCGATCGTGTTTGTAGAGTTTGCAGTGAAGTGATTTTCCTTGTCCGACCTAAACGCCACAGTTCCAGCGCGCATTGGAGAAAAGGGCTGTTTGAGTAGGAGTCTACAGTGAAGAGGAGGCCATGAAAGAGGCCACGGTGAAGTCTGCAGTGAAGAGGAGGCCATGGTGAAGTCTGCGGTGACAAGATCATTTGGATCATTGTGGGACTATCGAGATCAGAGGTGTGTGGACGCTGCCACGATGGAAGAAGACTGAATCGAAGATGCGTGGAGTCTACTACGGTGGAAGAATGTGGATCAGAGCTGTCAATTGGGCTGGTGATCGGTCTTTTGGAAAAATGAGAACGCTTGATGCACGCCACCTCGTTTGATTGAGATCGTTTGACAGAATCATGCCTATGACATTTTTTTCTTTTGGTTGTCGACATGGGTATTGCTGCCATGAGATTGTCGTAGAGGTCGTGGAGCTGACGGGTGAGTTTTGGGTTGATGTGCTGAGTTCTAGAGTGGGCGTAGGACTTTCTCCTCGCTCATAGGGTCGTATAGCATTTAAGGGACCGTCAATAAAAGAGGCTTCTAGTGATTTTGGAGGTATATATCACAACAAACCCGCTATCATTTTCTCTCCATCCTCAGCGGAGGACATCAGTAAAATGATAACGATAGCAGCCACGTCTCCCAATCTAAAAGTAGTTGCCAAAGGGCATGGCCACTCTGTTGGTGGGCAGGCTACGACACTAACTGGAATTGTGGTCAGCACAACGCCGCTCAGAGGAATCAATATTGTTCGTGAAAAAGCCACACATGCTCCTTATGTTGATGCACATGGGGGTGTTTTAAAAGAAGAGAGGCAGGATATGATTTTTTATTTTTTAAATTAAAGTTTTAAATTCAAAGGTTTTGTTTAAAAGAGGGGATTTTTATTTGGTTAAAGGGGGTGAATTTTTTAAAGACAGACCGCGGGTCGTTTTTGTTTTGGATCTATCGTTTGGCCCTTTTTTTTTAAATATGCGAGGTTATTGTTTTTTAAATTGTTTGAGTTGAAGTTTTTTTATTCATTCAAGATGAATAATCAGTTAGTAGAAGTTTATCTTAATGAAAATAACAAGCTGGATGAATCCAATTACTTTGGTTGGAAATTCAAGCTGTAGACCCTCCTTGAGGGTCACAATGCAGCGGAATTGCGAATAGTGATGAGGTGAAGCTGAACTTGGTTATAGGAGAGACAATAGCAACAATCGAAGACTGGGACAAGTGGGAGACTAAGGCAAGAATGCTCTTGAAATTTTCAATTAAATATTGCGTGATTCCGCATATCCGTGATTGCAAAACTGCACTAGAGATCTAGAAGATGCTCAAGGACCTCTATGAGGTCAAGAACACCAATCGATTTCTCTTCTTGAAGAGAAAGATTCTCTCCATCAAGATGGAGGAGAATGAGACGGTTGTATCATTTATTTCGCAGATCAAGGAGCTCAAGAACAAGTTGGGTGATGTCGGTGAAGCTATGTCAGATACTTGTTTGGTCATGATTACCATGAATGGTATGAATGATGAGTATCATATGTTCATCACTGGCTTGAATACAAGAGAAAAAGGCCATTTTTTAGGAATTGACAGCGATCTTCATGCAAGAGGAGGAAATGCGACTAACTCATAAACCTCAGAGTTTAGATCTAGCCTTGATGTAGAAGAGGAAAGCCAAATGCAGCACAGAAAAGTAGTGTAGCCCCACAAAGAAAGATGCCCTCACCTCAAGGTATGTCTTTCAATAGAAATGACTATGTGGCCAAATGTTTTTATTCTGGTAGAACCGACCAATATCCAAATATTGCATTAGGAAGAAGTTTGATGAAGGTCGGAAGCAGCATAGACAACATGCAGATCATTTTTCTGATGAGGAACAGAGTCAGAACATCAGACTATTCATATCGAACTCTGTGTTTTTGGCTAAGGATGATGAAGCAAATACCTAGTTTGTGGACTCAGGTGCATTCATCCATGTGACAAGGAATAGACAGTGGCTTGAGGACTTCAAAGAGACCAGTAGTGGAGCAAACATTTATCTTGGTGATGATAACAAGTACCAAATCAAAGGTTATGGTAATATTCCCATTTGTTTCCTAATGGAAATATTAGACATATCGATAATGTAATATATGTACCCTAGATAAAAAAAAATCTGATCTCTGTCTCTACTATAACTGATCAGAATCTCAAGGTAGTGTTTTATAAATCATATTGTGTCATTATAGACATGTTGGATTGTATGAATCCTATTGAATAAGGTATTCATACAGGAGGATTGTACAAGATAAATGTCAAAATCACACCACATCAGGCATTGACATCATCTACCATAACTACAATGGACTTATGGCATTAGAGGTTTGGCCATATTAACTTCAATAAATTGCTGCTATTATAGAAAAGAGGTATGGTCGAAGGCCTCCCTATTTTAAAACTTGTTCATATTGACTCTGATGCATGTGCATTGGGAAAGATGCATAAACATGAATTTCCTATGAATATTTATAGAAAGAAGAGAGATATACTTGATCTGGTACACACATATCTATGCGGGCCTATGCAGAAAAGATCATTAGGCGGTGCATACTATTTTTCACTGTATATCGACGATTTTAGTAGATTTACGTGGCTGTATTTCCTCGGGTGGAAGAGCCACACTTTCAAATACTTCAAGGAGCTCAGAAGTGTGGTTAAAAATCAAACAGGGAAAATCACCAAGATTCTCCGCATGGATCAAGGGAGAGAGTACAAGAAAGCTTGTGTCCTCAAATATTGTAAAGATAATGGGATACAACAATAGTTTATAGTACCACACACTCCTCAATAGAATGGGGTTGCATAGAGGAAGAACATAACCCTTGTGGAGTGTACTTGCAGTATGTTAAAAGGTAAGAATCTTTCTAATGGGTGTTGGGGTGAAGCGATTAATACTACAATATATCTCAAGAATCGGAGCCCAATAAAAGGTCTAGATTTTAAAACTCTTTCTGAAGCTTTATTTGGTTATAAGCATGCAATTAACAATTTGATAGTTTTTGGTAATAAATCCTTTGCCCATATCCCAAAGGAAGATAGAAAGAAACTAAATTCAAAGGTCATCAAATGTATTTTTGTTGGGTTTTGTACAAAATTTAAGGCTTACAAACTATTTAATCCCTCTACTCATAAATTTTTTGCGAGTAGATATATAGTGTTTCATGAGTAGGTTAATGATGGAAGTCATGAGAGTGCTAATGAAGAATGGCAAGTGCCCTTGTTGGTGGAAGAACGAAGTGATGAATAAGGTGACAACAATGACAAACGATGACAATTGCAACAACAGTAGCAGGAAGGGAAAGAAGATGATGTAGTTGTCAAACTAAGTCCAAAAAATGATAATTAGACAAGGTTTGAAATTACCCCACCACTCAGGAGATTAGGTAGGAAGGTTCAGTTGACAGCAAGATATAGGGAAAATGATTTTATAACTAGTATGATGACAGTTATTGAACCCTCCAGTTATAAAGAAGCTAGTCAATATAGTGAATGGAGGGCTCCTATGGAAGAGGAATATGAAACAATTCTCAAAAACAAAACTTGGGATTTAGTTAAACTACCTAAAGGAAAACAACCCATAGGATGAAAATGGTTGTATAAACCTAAATTTAGAGCAGATGGGAGCATAGATAAGTATAAAACTAGGCTGGTTGCAGAGGGGTATTCTCAGCAAGAAGGCATAGATTATGATGAAACATTTGCCCTTGTAGCTAAACTAAACACAATTAGAATGATAATTTCTTTAGCTACCAAACACCATTGGATGATTCACCGGCTAGATGTTAAATCTACATTTTAAAATGGGGACTTAAAAGAAGAAGTCTACCAAGTGGAACCTGAGGGGTATGTCAAACATGGTGAAGAACATTTAGTTTGCAGGTTGAAGAAAGCACTGTATGGACTCAAATAGGCACTCAGGTCATGGTATGACAAAACTGATTCATTTTTCCTACAACATGGTTATAAAAGGAGAAAAAATGACCTTAACATTTATACCATGTTTGATAAAGAAGGAAGGACTGTTTTAATTTTTGTTTATGTAGAAGATCTAATCATTATAGGGAATGTTGATAATCTCATTAAAGAAATCAAGGAGTAGATGTCACAAGTATTTTCAATGAAAGACCTTGGAGACCTACATTATTGTTTGTCTTTGGAAGTCTAGAGGGATTCTAGACAAACTTTCCTGTCACAAAGTAACTATGTTAGGAGCTTACTGGAAAAGTTAAGAATGGAGCAGCGGAAAGCTGCAGGAGTACCTTTACAGCAAAATTTAAAACTTCAGAATGATGATGGATCTAAGGAGGCAGATGCGACTTTGTATAGATAGTTGGTTGGGAGTCTAATCTACTTGACTACAACTAGGGTTGATTTGGATTATGTAGTCAGTGCATTGAGCCAATTTATGTCAAAGCCCCTTGAGAGCCACTGGGTTGCAGCAAAAGGTGTTTTAAGGTATCTCCACGGAACCTTAGATTTTGGTATTTTTTATGTTGATTCGTGTGATGTTAGATTGATAGGTATTTCAGACTCTAATTATGCTGGAAATGTAGATGAGAGATGGTCCATAACAGGCTATGCATTTCGCATTGCATCTTGGCTCATTACATGGAGCATCAAAAAGTGGAACAAAATATCCTTGTCTTTTGTGGAAGCTGAATATCAAGCTTTGTGTGCAACAACATGTGAAGTAGTTTGGTTGAGGAGACTTCTCCTTGATGCGAGAGAAGAATAGAAGGTTGCAACAGTGATCAAATGTGATAGCCAAAGCTCCATCAAAGTTGCAAATAATCCATTATTTCATAAGAACACAAAGAATATCGATACACAGTTTCATTTTGTTAAGGAGAAAGTTCAGTCAAAAGAAATCCATATTGAGTATTATAATAGATGTGACAATGTCACTGATATTTTTACCAAACCTCTTGGTAGAATCAAATTTGAATTATTTAGGGAAGTGTTAGGCGTATATGTGAATCCATTTCTTTCATTATGTCAAGGAGAAAGTTCAGTCAAAAGAAATCCATATTGAATATTATAATAGATGTGACAATGTCACTGATATTTTTACCAAACCTCTTGGTAGAATCAAATTTGAATTATTTAGGGAAGTGTTAGGCGTATATGTGAATCCATTTCTCCATTAAGGGGAAGCGTTGAGATCAATGTAGAAATGGCTTAATGGAGTGATGGTTCAAACCGAACCTTAGATTATGATTCTATTCTTGTTTTCTAGGTCTCTGTTCAACTTCCCTAAATGTGTATTTCATGTATATATTTCTCATGTAATCAATTGTAAGGTAGAAGTGCTCTGCAAGGGTAGTCTTACAGGTGGTGTTTTACACCTGTAAGATGCTCAGTTGATTAAATTAAATTTGATTTATATTTCGACAACTACACTTTCTCTAATTTTATGTGAATCTTAACCATCATGCCATTTGCATCCATCTGTTTTTGTTTTCCATGTTATTGTACTTCTTACTCACACTAGTTTCCTATCCACCCGCGACTTCATAATTACTTTCCAAATTCTTATGTTTTGTGGCCCATAAATTATTATGCTTTGTAAATGTATATAAACATAGTGTTAGTTATATAGATATGATACAAAGGGTATTTAAATTAAAGTCTATGGACATAACTACAATAATAAAGGCTACTAGTTGCATATGGAAAACATTTAAGTAGGTTTTTTATTTAATGTAATATTTTTTAAAATAAT
>APFE031590297.1:2121-26164 GCA_000404065.3 Pinus taeda | reverse complement strand
TATATAATCGACATGTCCATAATAAACAACGAAACTAATTCAAAAAACCCTTGCACTGATTGATGAAAACGATAACTCGTAAACAACAAATCTAACTAAATGAATATTAGAATGCTGACCTTACCATTTCCCATTTTCAATGTAGGAAAAATTTAGAGGATTGTCTGGTTGGAACACATGTTTTAAGTCACTTTTTATTCTTAATCGTTATTAGTTTTTTTATGTACTTGATACAAATAAAGGGTTGGATTTATACACTCCCCAATTCTATAGATAAACTAAAACAATTAATTTATTTTATTATTGGTTTCTATAAGAAACATAAAACCTGGGGGCTTAACATAACTAATACCAATAGACCTATCAATGAAGGTTTACAATATAACCTTGCTTTGTTAAGTGATTACTAAACGACAAGAAGATTTTATGGAAGATAAGAATAAATTGATGATTATACATGCACTGTTTTGTTGCGATAGGCACAATCTTTGAAAGACGAGAATACCGAACTCCTTACCAAGGTACTATTTTCTTCAAACTCTAAATTCTATTAACGTCACTCCTTACCAAGGTACTATTTTCTTCAAACTCTAAATTCTATTAACATCAATATAATTTTAGGGGTAGGATTTCGATAAGACGATATATACATAACGTCATGGTTGTGTTACAGTTGATGACCAGAGCCGATGCCTCCACTTCTGGGGCAGCGTTATTTGTTAATGCATCCATGACAAAATCTCAGTCACTTATGGGGTATGCTACTCACCGCCTTTGTTTCTGTCCATCTTTATCCTATTTTAGAAATTATTTGAGAGCCATATTGACAGACTACCTTATGAAAGTATGTCTACCAGTCCTTGTGACAACAGCGAAGATGGCAACAACTTCTCCAGCGAGCCATGGTAATGCAGTAGAACTACTTTCTTATATAAGTACCTGAATTTCTTATTCCCGATCAATCCACTATTCATTGCTGCTGTTATACGCATTACAGCATTAAAATAAATCGTGGTTTGAGACGATCACATATATATTCATCGACATTTTATAGCTCTGCTGTAGCTCTTTTACCACTTCGAAACCCTTTAGCATATATGCAAAAAAATATACATGGCCTGAACGCAGAACCAAGTTGACTTTTTTACGTCAATATAATAGATTAATTAATATTAAGGTTTTGTTTCTTGTCGTACTGGAAACTATGGATAAAAGTGATATCAGCATATCTTGCTCTGGTATAACCTCCAAACTTTCGAACACATATTCTTCCATAAAAAATTATATAACATTAATACAGAACCAGGTTGCCTTTTATATGTGAATATAATTAATTTATTTAGAATATTAAGCTTTTGTTTCATGTACTATTGACAATTATACATTGATAAGTTCGATATCAACATCTGTTTTATTAGTCCTGCTGCTGAAGGCAGGATTATAGCCATCGGTAGATCGTTGAGTTTTAGAAGGACTATTTTCAATTTTTTTAATTTTTGGGTGGGAAAAATAGGTTTTTTTGGCTAGGAAAAAAGACCTTATTGCAGGCTTAGCTTATTCCAATGTAAAGATGATGTGGCAAGTTCAAATTTATCTAGAAAAAATGGTAATAATTTCTTTTATTTTATGTAATATAAAAATTATATGAAGGTGTTTTCATTTTATGCAAAGTTTCTCATCTCTTTTGGTCAGCTAACTATCTAGTTGCCACCTCTTAGGTTTTAGTTAGCACTTTCTCTCAATTTCTAGCCACCTACCACCGAACATAACATCTAATTAGTCTTGAAATAAAAAAACCTGAAATGAGTCTAACGAGACCAACTAGCTACCCTTTTTCTCTCAAAATTCATAGGCTTTAATAAACATGAAATGAGTCTTACCAGACCAACTAGCTACCCTTTCTCTCTCAGAATTCATAGCTTTAATATGGCCTATGCAGAAAAGCGTCGTCCTTCTCAATCCTTAGTTCAGTAGCGGCAAGCCTCAGTGCAATGGCAGCAAGTACTCGACCAAACAAAATATTGTTCAGAAGAAAGGCTGCAAGATTTTGCGCGTGTTGGGAATTCATCGCTTTCATA
This sequence comes from Pinus taeda, assembly GCA_000404065.3. Lineage (NCBI taxonomy): Eukaryota > Viridiplantae > Streptophyta > Pinopsida > Pinales > Pinaceae > Pinus > Pinus taeda. The sequence continues at coordinate 24,086 of APFE031590297.1, read as the reverse complement.
TGGCCTATGTAGTCAAGTGCCATAGATAAGTTAGTCATCCTTCTCAAGCCTCAGTATAGTAGCAGCAAGGACTCAACTAAACAAAACATTGTTTACAAGAAAAAATGTAAGATTTTGTAGGCATGTTGGCTGGATAAATCGATCTTGCGAACAAGGCTAATCTCCCTAATATCAAAAGATATCTAGCAACAAGTAGGACAAACAATCTATTTTTCTCTAAACATATACGATTCATAAATAAAAACTATAGAGGTGTTTAGGCCCTACCTTAAGTCCAATGCTAGTTTCTAACAACCATCCTTCAACCGTCCGAAAGAGTTTCCTTTTGAGAACCTGTAATCACAAACAAGAAAACATCAAATAACACCTACATAGCTAATATCATAAATCATGTTCATTATGGTGATCAAGGAATCCATAAAATAAATCATAAAACATAGCTTCTTGAGAAAAACAAACTTATTTGTATTAACTTTGAAGTAGAAGAACCTTACAACCTTTTTAGCCTTGATGTTGAACAAGCTCTTCCCAGGGTCCGAAACAAGAATCTCCTTTACTTTGACAAGCCTTACACTCTTCCAAATGAGATCAAAGAGGTATGTAATCTGTCATCTTAAAAGCTCAATTAAGAAGACTAGGTTCTAGTAGCATTTCACCTCAAAAATATTCAGCTTTCAACCTCCCAAGTAACCAGCCCAATGCTTCATTTTATAGTGCAGAGGAAGGAGGTTACAGGTCCACCTATGAAGGGATAGAGTCCTCCTTCAAAGGGATAAGCTCCTCACATCAAGGGGTTAGCTCCTTAAGGTATGGGATGCATGAACCTTAAGGGAACTTGCCACCTCAAGATTCCTTCCAGAAGCTTTTAGAAATGACTCAAAGTGAGTTTTTAAGAATATACTTGTGCCTTTTTTACTTTTACAGGGGTCCGCACTCATAACATAGAGACAGAGCAGTCAAGTGCACAAGAGACATGACCATTAGGTGCGGGACTGCAGGTAATGCTAAGAGAAAGTGTGGAACCATAGTTTTAGAGATTTTTGAGGATTTTCTCTTATTTTCAAGGCTTGATATGAGGAACTGAGGCTCAAGACTTGCAAAGGAGAGAAGTATGAGTGTTAATGGACTCACATAGATTGCAGAATGTCAAGGTGACAATTTTTTGTGCAACAGATTGCCCCCTAAAGTGCAAAGTCTGTAATAGATGAAGATAGAGTTTGTCATCTATGAGGAGTGAATTACTTTATCATTTCAAGGATCATCCTATGGACGCCCTAGTCGGAACCTGTAAAACATTCAATGCAAAATATATATATGTGAACATATCATCGCTGAGGTAGGCATTCCCATACTCAGATCAAAACTGACTAGAAAAATGACTAAACTATTTTGATACAGGAATGATTTTGTAATACATCAAGAGTATAGACATATGTAGACACAGTATGGGTGCAACCATCTATTTATGAATAGTCCATTGTATAATAAATAACAAATTCCTCGCAACCTTGTTGGTAGAAACTAGATCCAGGGTCTTGATTTCTGCTTCTTGAACTAGTACGATTCTATCCATGTGAATGAATGTGTCGAAGTCGAACATGGTAGAAACCACTTGATTACCAGTCAATGATGTAAACTATTAACAAGTGTGAGAGAAACCACCAGTAATGTCAATGGCTCTCAAAGTACTCAATACAATCCATGAAATGTGAATAAATGAGCTGATGTCGAACATGTCATAGAATACTTTGATCGAAGGTCAATGATGCAACCTATCATCGAAGGCGAGAAACCTGCCATTAGGGCATGCAGATTCCAAGGTATCGACGATTTATAGATCATCTTTCTAGATAATGAGCTGAAGATGATAGAAAATGATCTGTCGTAGGCAAGCCCACAACACGAAATCATAGATCAAGTTTTTAAGAAACATATTGGCAAGGACTTGACTCAGGGATGGTCAAAATGGATGACATATATTTTGAAAATGAATGGTTTGTTTGAACTGACCTCTTGAACACATAATGACATTGCAGATGGTTTGGTGACGATTGACTAAAAGTTAATACCCAGAAACTGGCTGAAGACTTTCAATATGGTTTGATTAACTGTTAGGCAAAGGATTTCCCAACCCAGGTGAACAAAAAGTTTCGTGTTCAAGAGTGGTTAACTACTTTTCTAAAACACAAATTGTAACAAACGGGTTCATTTTTCTCTCTTTTCCCCCACCATCTCTGGCAAGTACCTCTTTATTTTTGACAAGCTTGAGGAGGATAACATTTGCTTATTTATAAGTTCACCCTTCGGATTAGTCCAACTTAATTTAAAGTTCGAACCCTAAGAAAGAGTGGTTCGTTTATGTTTCAAATTGAACAGGTTCTTTACTGTTAAATTTTAACGAGTCCAGTATAGGAAAAACTCGGTGTTTTTCAATTTTAGGAAGTCAGAAGAAAAACTTAAGAAAACTCCATGGGTGTCCTCTTTCGTAAATTTGTGTCCCCAAAGCCCGAAAAAGTATAAAATAATACTTGAGAGAACTCCTTGACCATTATGATCAAGGAGTACTTTTCATAATTAATGGCTCTGATTTGAAAAAGTAAAACGACGATCGAAGACAAGTCATTTTATAACCAATATCGAACTTGAAACGACAAAAATCCGGTGATCTTTTCATTTTTATACGGTCAGAAAAGAGTTGTAAGTGGATTGCCTTTTTAATTTCCTTTAACGAGTTTAAAAAGGAAAAAACTTGGCAATCTTTTCATATTTTACGAGTCTGAAAAGAGTTTAAAGAGGACTCCAATATTTCACTTTTTCGTAAATTTTGAAAGAGTCTGAAAAAAGTGAAAAAGTATGCTGTTTGTTAAAAATGGTCAATTTTCCCCAAAAAATCCAATATTCTGCACAAAAACTCAAACCATTACTCATACTTGTTTAACATAAATAAAAATGTATCAAAAAGCTACCTTTTTAGTAAAAAAAAATTAAATTAAAAATTCATTTATTCGAAAAAACTTATAAAAAGGGCTTCTGTAAATTCATTTTTACCATTTGATTTCAGAGTGAGAAGTGAGAGCTTTCGGATAAGAAACTTCCTGTGAAGATTACGGAAAATCCGTCCGTTGGAATAAAAAACCGTCAGCTCCAGGTAATCAACATCATCTTTATCTTGCATTTCAACCATTTGTATTTCATTTTTAGGCTTTCATTTTGGTTTTTGAAAGAAAACTTAGTTTAGAAATTCACTCGCGGGGGTCCGCAGGTGCAACATGCAGTCCCTGCAGACCCCGACTTTTTTTTACAAAGGAAAAATCCGTGGGTCTGCACCTATTGCTTACGACGTGTGCGGACCTACGCACTATCTGTATCTAGTGGGTGTGGACCCCGAGAAACGGATTTTAAAAACTCAAATTATCCATTTCCGCCCAAAATGTTCCAAACTAAATTGTTCTAATACCTCTTTTTTGCATTGTAGGACATACAAAATGCTTATTTGGCATGAACTCGAGCATGAGGATGTGGATCTTGCGCAATAAATCATCAACCTACATTGGATGCATTGAGAGCATGCATACTATTTAAGTTTTGGGCCATACCAGGCATGAGGTCCGAAATAGACTTCTTGCAATGGCTGGTAGACATGTGGAATATACATGACGAATGTTTCATGATTGGTGGCCATCGGCGCGAAATTGAGCTAGAGGACATATATTTTTTGACTGGTTTGCCCAAGAGAGACGAACAATTATCTATTTTGGGGACTAGGCCAGGTGGCTAGTCTCTCGCTAGTCTCCCATTGGAGTTTTGCAATGACCAAACAAAAGACAAATGAATCAATATTAAAACTATCGACCGTCCTGAACATAAGGTTATTGCATTCACGGTCACCAAACTATGCGGGAGTGTAGCATTGTATGTAGCTATCGGATCCCAGATGCAAATGGCAGTAGACTGTTATCGAGGTACCATCTTCAACTGGTGCAAAGCTGTGTTGGCAAATTTAAAAGGCCAAGTAACTAGAGCAAAGAATGGACAACTAAAAAAATTTGGATACGGTTTCCTCATTGTGAGCTTTGGTTTAGAGTGGGTCCCTATGCTGGTCCCATAGCAGCTTCCTATTGAGGCTGGCCTTCCTCGAGAGCCTAAGATAATGCGTTGGGTTGTAGTGATGGTCCGTCATCCTGAGGAGGGTTCAGAGGTTGTTCGATTTCCACCTGAGTATTTTCGTTGGTTGAGGAACTAAATTTTTTTGATTCAATATTTTCCATATGCCAGGATGGATTATCGCAGTGACCAAGACATGATTCTTCCACCAGGAGAGCAGTGGGATGATTCAGGTAAAATCATTTTCAACACTTTCTAAGTTTTAACTATTTTTTTGGTTTTTTAAATCGTCTGAAACTGACAGAAAATTTTTTTAAATCTAGATGTGGGTCCACAGCGACCAGCCGCTCTGCAGCCTTATGAGAGGAGACACCCAGCTGTAGCAGTACTAGCCCCGCAAGATCAATCTACAGAGATCCTGACCGATTTGGAGAATTATCTAGAGCATTTGACAACAAATATTCCAGAGATTGGCATAGATGATATTCCAATTAGGTTACAACGAAATGTGATTAGGGTCTCAGGACCTTTTAGGAGGTTCCTTTGTAGGGTGGCCCGAGCAGTGGTTTCTTATCTTCATCATCACCAGGGATAGGATGATCGCTTTTGTAGAATCACACGACATTTTTGTCTTTTTGTACTATCTTCTTTGCTGATCATAAGGTGTTTTTCAACCTATAAAAAAAGACGATGTATATTTGACACACTTCTATGCTATGATATATCACTATTACTGGCTATCTTGTGTAACATGTTATTGAATTTGTTTTAAATTTAATATCTTCATTATTGAAAATGTCTATTTATCATACGAGAAGAAACCGCATCTGCTAATGTATTTAAATGTCTTGGAATATGCTTATATTCAATGTAATCAAATTCATGTTCCAAGAGATGAACTCTAAAAAATAATCTTAATAACACTAGATTTTTAATGGCATAAATCCTGTTAAGTTGTAATACAACGAGTTTAGAATCTAACCTAACAATCAAACTTCGAATCCCAAATGAAATGGATTCAGATAATAACTCAATCACTGCACTATACTCTGCAATGTTATTCATTGTTTGACCGAGGCTTACCCCATGCATAGATACTAACTCATCAGAGAGTGAATAGATAACCAAGCTACGGAAGAAATGTTTTGTGTACTACGACAAGCACCATCAACAAAACCAATGTATGTTTGAAGAGACGTCGACATCTACAATATTAAGAGTAAAATCATGATAAGCAAGAATAATGATAAAAACACTCTCTAAACTAGGCACACTTTCCTAAACTAAAACACACCAGCTATAAAGAAACTAATCTAACAAAAATGTCCACACCAAAATTTAAGCATAATATCTCTTCAGATAAAGCCTATTTTTGGGTTTACCCAAAGAGACACCGTCAAAATCTACCAATTCATAGGCCCCTTTTCCCAGCTTTCGCTTAACAATATAAGGACCATGCCACATAAGTACAAATTTTCCAGCCCCTAGCTCATCGTTTTCTTGATCGTATAGTAAAACTATGTCTCCTTCCCAAAAATTATGAGGTGTAACATTTCAGTCATAGTCAGCTTTTATTCGTTTCACATGAGTCTCGATTGCTAATGCAACATTGCGTCGATTCTCATCTAGCTGAGCCAAGTACAAAAAATGTTTCTCCTCTTCAGAAGTGGCTGGAGTAATTCTATGGCTAATCGTAATGATGGAATTTTGCATTCAATGGATAACACTGCTTCCAAACCGTAGACCAGTTGAAAAGGAGTGAAACCAGTTGATGTTTTTGCTGAGGTTCAATATGCCCAAAATTCTGAAAATAACATGTTATGCCAATTCAACCTATGAATACCAATGATTCATTGGATCATAGTCACTAGAACTTTATTGATAGCTTCAACCAAACCATTAGCCTTTGGGTAATATGGAGTAGAACTATCATGACGCACGCCAAGTTGATCTTCCAGTTCAGTCATCATGATGTTTCCAAAATGACTTCCATGATCAGTAATAATAGCTTGAGGACCAAATCTAGCAATTATATGATTAAAAATGAAAGTTACAACGGTTTTTCCATCTGCCGAAAATGTGAGCATCGCCTCATCCCACTTAGTAAAATAATCTACCACTGAGATGATATACGCATGCCCCCCGGCTGAGTGAGGGTTACATGTAGTAAATTCAATACCCCACTTTGTGAAAGGACCGATAGCAATTATAGGGTGGAGAAGAGCGGGTGGAGCACGCATCTTACGATCGAAAATTTGACAATTGTGGCATCTCTAGACAACATAGATACAATCTTTGAATAAGGATGGCCATAAATAATCAGCATGCAATATCTTTTGGGCTGTGGCATACCCAGATATATGACCGCCACATGCTCCAGAGTGATAATCATTCAGAACCTTTTCAGATTCTTCATGAGTTAGACAATGTCGGAAAACAGAATCCGCCCCATGACGATAGAGTGTATCACTATGAATATTGTATTGTTGGGATTGGAAACGTATTTTCCGTCACTGAGATTGTGAGGTTTCAGACTGAAAGGATTGGGTTTGGAGATAAACAATAATATCTCCATACCATGGATCAAGAGTAATGATAAGAAACAAGGATTCATCTGCAACGGGCTCCTCCACCACAGTTTCAGTATCAGTATGTGGGAAATCACACATCAATTCCACAAAAACCAAAGATTTTTTTGCCTTGGACTTTTCAAATTCCAAGTCAAATTCCTTTAGGATAACTATCCATTTGGAATACTTTCCCCCTAGCAATTGTTTGGTCAAGATATACATCATAGGGTTACAGTCAGAAATTACCATGGTTTTGCGTAATAAGATGTAGTGACGAAATCTTTGGACAACTTGAACAGCTTCCAAGGCCAATTTCTCCATGTGTGAATACTTAAGCTCAGATGGATATAGAGTTCGACTAAGATAGTAAATCACATGTTCATTGTTGAATTCATCTTCGTGAACTAAAACCATCCCAATGGTGGAATGAGAAGCGACAAGGTACAAAAAGTAATCCTGGTTGTAATTGGGAGGATGCAGTAATGGTGCATGGGTCAATGCGTGTTTAAGTGCATCAAAAGATATGTCAGATATCTCATCCCAAAAGAATGGGGTACTCTATTTCAACAACCTGGTAAAACCTTTCGTTACCTTGACATAGTTAGGAATGAAACGACGTCAAAGTTTGCTTTCCCTTGCAAACTTTGGAGTTGGCGAAGAGTCGAAGGAGGAGGTAATTTGACAATAGTTTCAACCTTCGAGGGATCGACACGAATGCCAGCTTTTGAAATGACAAATCCCAGTAAACGACCCATTTCTACACAGAAGGCACATTTGTGTGGATTCAACCTAATTTGATAATGCCTACATCTCATAAAGATAGCTTGTAAATGAGTGAGATAACTGGCTCTACGTAATGAATGGGTAGGGAAATCATTGAGATAAGGCTGCACAATGTGCTTGATGTCATGAAATGCGTAGGACATGGCCCTTTGAAAAGTTTCTCCAGCATTCTTCAATCCAAAAGGTAATTTGCAATAAGCAAATGTCCCCCATGGACAAATGAAAGTCTTTTTAGGTTGATCAGCAGGGAATATGTTGATTTGATTATAACTGGAAAAACCATCCATAAAGGAGAACATTTCACTACTGGCACAATCATCAATAATTTGATCGATATAAGGGGTTGGATAATTTTCCTTGGGACAAGCTCGATTAATATCCCTATAATCGATACATATTCTTATCGTTCCTTGATTTTTGTTAACAGAAACAATGTTCGATACCCAATCTATTAAAGGAATTGGATAAATGAAACTTGCTCGAAGTAATTCCCAACTTTAGCTTTAATAGCAGTATCTTTTCTTGGATGTATCTGACGCAAACGTTGCCGGATAGGTTTAGCATCCGGGTAAGTTTTAATTTCATGGAAAATAATTAATGGATCAATTCCTGGCATTTCTTCATATGACCAGGCAAACACATCGTGAAATTCTTGAAATGGGGCTTTATAAGTTTGGATTTCATCCTCTGTACAGGAAGCACCTATATGAATGTTTTCAATAATCTCAGGTTTAACTTAAATGTCAATAGGAACCGTTCGAGATATATTTCCCAAATTTAACTCAGAATCAGGATTTTTCAATGGATTCTATGGTTCTTTGACATAGTCAGTACTAAAAATACATGAAAAATCATTTTCAAAATGATCAAACTCAGGTAAAAATAAATATCGATGATGAAGATCTTCCCATGGTAAATCATCAACAGACAAAAGTTTATGAATCTTCTCATCAGTATGAACAGGATCAGAAAATGTTGTTGAAGTTGAGGTTGATATCAAAAATGATTTCCCATGGACCACATTTATTGGATCAGTTTCGGTTGAAAAGAGTTAGAAAACCACTGTATAGCCTGGTATGCAATTTCAAAGGGACTCAAAGGCATCACATTACCAAATGAATCCACCTCATAATTGGAAGGTACGATCCAAGGATCATCAAAAGCAATAGTGTTCGATGAAATCATATGAATAGTTGCAATAGAAGGTGATATGTTAGGAGGAGGGAAGGAAAATTTTCTTGGTAAACCAGAATTTTTAGTCAAACCTACCCCAACATCTTTGTAAGGGATAGTTGTTTTGCTAACATGCTAAATACTATCTGAAGAGGCTGGGTTGAATGAAAAATAAGTCAGTTGGTTTATCGTAACAATCTTTCCGTTATGAGGAAACTTGATAAGCCGAAAGACCGATGAAATAATAGCAGTCATAGCGTAAGACCAACTGCGACCCAAGAGAAGGTTGTAATCTAGAGGGGAATTAACCACTTCCACATCTAGATTTACAGTTTTTCCTTCCACCCCTATAGGTAAATCCTAAAAAATGCCAAAAGGATGGAACCCTTAGCCGTCAAAAGCCTTTGGAATCATCGAAGACTGATTGCATGTAGGAGAACCAAGCGATCTCCAACACTGTATCGACGTAATACACATAGAAGCTCCCTCATCAATCAAAGTCCGAAAGCAAGGTCTATTTTTGACTAACACTGGAATCTGGAAAGCCATTTATTGAGGTAGGTGGGGTGTATTATTCTCTAAATCGAATATTTTTAGGTTTGAATCCTGAATATCAACAGCTCCTATAGCTGACAATAGTAATTTACGTTGTGCTGGGCATGATTGCAGCACCTCCAAAGCTGACATTGCTAAAGGGGAAATAGCTAAATCTTCGACAATGTTATAATTCTGAGCAGATCTCGCATGTGGATTGAAAGTCGATTTCCGAAGTATACCTTTAGTAGGCGGTTTGATTACTAAGTCAGGGTTAGGTTTCTCTATCTGTAGCGTATCAGAACCAGGTGGAGTTGAAGTTGATGGGTTTGAATTAGAAGATTTTGCTTCTTTACCACCAACAGGATTTTTACTACCATAATCTAGCAATCATGTCGCAATCCTAACATGAGACATCATCATAATGGGTTTTTCTAAGGCATTTGAGGCAGAACCAATCATCTTACTATCTTGATTAGGAAAAGGGTCCTTCAAGACAGCAGGCGTTTGAGAACCTTTGACGATTTTCGAAACCTCAACTCGATGTGGGCAGTCTCTAGTAAAATGATCATCGTCACAAATAAGACAAGGATATTGAGGTTTACATCTCTCGTCAGTAGATTCATTTTTATCTATTTTCCCTTTTGAGTTTTGTTTGTTTTTCTTCTTCCCCTTCATTTTACCACTAGATTTTGATTTGGCCATAGATGATTCTAAGACATGGATATCAGCGGGAATTTCAATGGAAGAGTCTCCTGTCAGGGAATCCAGTAAAGTTATAATAGGAGAAGAATTCTTTGAAGATTTCTTCTTACTTTTAGTACTTACTAAACCAATCATACCATCAGCGACATGAGACCCTGAAGGAGCTGCAGTTATTTGATTGTGTTTCGAAAGGTCAGGTATTTTTTCATGTAAAGTACCTGACTGTGTATAAGCGAGGTCAAGGTACTGAGCCTGAGCAATTAATTGTTCTTCAGTAACAACCCCTGATTTAGCTACATCCTCAGTGATTTTAGGTAATAATGATTTTACGAACCATTCTGCTCAAATTTGATCCGGAATGAAAACTTTCACCAAATGCCTTCTACGTCACCATTCATGGATATGACCAGAGATATATGTTGATGTAGATTATTTCAATGAAGTTAAAAATTTCGTGCCATTGTCGTATCTGACAGGCAACTGAAAATGAGTTAAGAAAGAAGTTGCTAACTGACTAAAGTTGTAAAAAGAGCCTTGTGGTAACTCAATGTACTATTCGGCAGCAAGACCAATCAGAGTTTGTTGAAAGAGAGGTAAGTGAATTGAATCATCAATAATGGAATTAGATGCACGCCAGAGGTGATAAGTCATCACATGATTTGAGGGATCTTCTCTTGACTTATCCTCGAACTTCGGGATATCATTGGGAAACTTATTGGGCATTGGAGGCCAATACAGAATATAGTAAATCAGATCGTTCGTAAGGCGTGAAAAATCAGGTAAATCCAAAGTTGCAATAAATGGTAACTGACGGCTAGGGTTGCAAAAAACTTGGGTAGCAAGGCCAGCCCCAAGAGGAGGATATCTAGGATAACTTGGAATTGGATTTGCATTAGGAATATTATAACCACCTAGGAAATCAAGATTAATCAGACCAAACTGGGGTTGCTGAGGTTCTTAATAAGTATAGTTAGGGTACGATTGATACTGATAAGCTGGGCTTTGAGCAGTAGGACCGAATTGATTCTGTCCTTGGTACAGTTGATAAGTGAATTGCGGTTGACTTGTAACAATCGTACTTGGACCAGCTTATCCTGCAGGCATCTGGACCGAAGTCTGAACTGTAGGTCTCAACTGTGGTAAAAGAGGCTTGAGGAGTTTGTATTAATACAGGAACAGTAGAACCCATAGCTACTGATACTCCAGAAATAGGTGTGGTAGGTTGAACATAAGCTGCAGTAGTTGCAACAACAGTTTGAGACGGAGTTCGAGGTGAAATAGGCCCACGCTGATGAACTACACCAGGTGTAGAGGTTTGAACAGTAGGCTGGACAGGTTGTTGGGTTGGACCAGGAACCAATGGTTGTCCAGGTTGACTTGATAACTGCACATTAGGTTGCATAGTCTGTTGAGTTTTAGATGGATCCCACACCATATTCATTCTGAGGTATGTACCCATAAAAGGTTGTGCATATGGTAGACCATAACCGGGTTGAGCATAGGGCTGATAATTAAACAGTACATTTCTAGCTACTTATACAAATGGTTGACCAGAAGGTGGTTGGAAACCTTGAGTTGGGTATTGACCTTGAGGTTGATAACCTTGAGGCACATATTGAAACTAGGGTTGACCTTGAGGTATATATTGAAACTGGGTTTGACCTTGAGGTATGTACTGAGTTTGGGGTTGACCTTGAGGTATGTACTGTCCTGACGGTATGTACAGTCCTTGAGGTTGCCCGCCAGGTGGTAACTAACTACCTTGAGGTTGCCTCCCAGGCGGTAATTGAGTATCTTGAGGTTTCCCCCCAGGCGGTAACTGACTACCTTGAGGTTGTGGATTTGGAATAATACCAAATATCATAAGAATTTCTTCTGCACTCAATGGTTGAGTTCCATTATTACTAGTTGATAGCTCATGTCCGATGGGTTGAGCAGATGCTCCTAAAAAAGTATCAATAAGTGACTGGTACCCTGAAGGAACAGAAGGACCACCATATAAAAATGTTTCCGAAGTTTTGGAAAACATAGATGACTATCTCGACATATTCAATGGAGGATAATAGCCTCTGGGCGTAGGATGAGAAGGAATTCGAGGTGGTGAAAAACTAAGACCCGGGTTTTCAAAAAAAATTGTCAATGATACGTACCGAGCGTCACTCCTAAAATGACTATAGAAAATTGATTCACGCTCCCTAAGTTCTATAGTTGGTTGATTTTTCAGGAAGAGTTATATCTTTTTCCAGACTAACAAGTTCTTCAACAGAAATGAGGCCAGAAGGAAGATTTTGGGTAATGATATTTCTACCCTGGCTGAATCAGGGCCACTAGAAGTTGGAGAAGCAAATCCTGAAGATGGAGTAGCAGCAGGTTCAGTTTCAGGCTCGAAAATTTCAGGTTCTTTAGCTAATTCACTGGTAGGAGGAATACTACCAGTAACTTCTTAAAATGAAATTGGTTCAGAAAAATACTTTGTTGCTTGAACTTGATAATCAGGATGAACAATTAAAGATGACTCTCCGGCTTCTAGTGACCCAACTCTACTGTCACTAGGAGATACAAGAGCTCATAGTCCTTCAAGCTGGCTTGGTGTGTACTCAGAAGGTTGCCCCCGAAGTCTACGAGATTGTCTCAGTAATTCAGCCACAATTAAATATTTAATTACTCATACACAAAGAAAGAAAAATTTCAATAAATCCACCTAAAGTCTCTAAAGAAACAAACAATTGAATCACACGCCTAAAAAATCTAAGAGTTCAAACCACACGCAAACAGTAACTTCCCGTACTAAAAAAACTAGTTGGTGATGAAATCCAATGTCGTAGAATTTAATACAGAAAGGGTGCTTCAAACAGTCACCTCGACAAACTACTTAATGAAACAGATTGGCACAAGTTTCTTCACAAAACCATCTCAAGTGAAGAGAACCCCTGAGAGAGTCAAAGTGAGTCTAGTCGACGTCTACTCCAAGTACAGTGAGACCCATCCTTCACCGTCACCTTAGGAAATAATCTTAAGTTTATGGACACTAAGGTTACCAAAAGCAATAGATACAACTGGGGAACAATATACGATCCGATCTACACACAAGGGCAGAGTAACAAAGCGCAATCCCCTTGAAGGTTCCTTGACATGATCAATTCGAGGTTTACCAACAAGTGACCCCAGGCTCCTCGACAATGGTTAATCCGAGGTTTATTTTTTATAATACACGCAAATCTTCTATCTTTCCCAATGAAACATAATTAATTGTCTCAAAGGTTCGGACATGATCTCATGATTGAATCCTTTAAGAGGAGCTTCCCAAATTATATCAATTGCAATTGGATTTATTTCCTACCACAAGATATAGCTACTTGTTTGTTTTAACTATCTTGGAGAGTTAATTACTCCATACTCCAAGATATTAGCCTAAGCTACATTGGTGATAAGAGCCCTAGAAATAAAAAAAGATTGCTAGATCAATTTTAATTAAGCGTTACTTTTATTGGTTATTCCTTAAGTCAATAGGTATGGAAATGAAACTTTAATGGTGTGAAGACTTGACTAAAAAAACACTAAAAAATGCACCTAAAATGATAAACAATTCGTTTTTCTTTCAATGAATTTCTAGCTAAAAGAAAGAGTTCGAGAATGCAATTCTTGAGAAACAAATTTTTCTTTCAACATGTAAATGAAAAGAAAATCTTTTTGTCTTTTTCAATAAGAACTCAAAATGAGACTACTAATTATGCTTACAATAAATCTCTTTCCTTTTTCAAAACCCAAAACTACAAAAACAATTTCTTTCAAAAGAGATTCTACAAGTTCTAGAAAACACTAAAAACTACAAAACTAATCTTGAGTTCTAAAAACTTCTAAAAACCTAATTGAAATAAAAGCTTCAATTTTGTTTTAGGACGTTTTACTTAGTTGTTCAGTAAACTAAGGATTCATTCGTTTAGAATAACAAATCAATCAAAAAACATCCAGATATGTTTTCTTTTATAAAAATGAAATTCAAAACTTATAACCAAGTTCATTCAAAGATTTGCGAAGAGAAAACAAAATCTATTTCTCACAAAGGACAGTTTTCACAAACCAGTCAAACTCATCAAGAAGACAAAAAGACATCAGGGTAATCTAAGGTTTCTTAGGCTTCTAATCTTTGAGTCACTACAAAGACTAAGTGAAAACCACTCCAAGCATGCAAAACTTCTAGAAAATCATCTAAAACAAAAATACCATTGGAACATACTCATAAGATATTTTTGACAGAACACATGCAGATCTAGGTCGACACTAAAAGTCGTAAATGAAACCTAAACTTAGCTGGAAGAAAACATTTTAGGTTTCTCAAAAAAATTTACGGGGTCCGCAGGCTTCCAAAAGAACCAAATGCGATACTACTCTATTTACTAAAGGAAAAGTGCAGAGATGCCCACACTGTCTGTAAAAAGAAAGTGTGGTCCCCTGAAAACTTCAAAAAAAACAAAAAATATTCTAGATTCTAAAAACTACCCAATCCAACACACATAAAGCAAAAACCAAAAACTAGAACAAGTTTCTCAAGTCAAAGACAAAGGAAAACCAAAAACTAAATTCAATTCCCTGATGGAGTCACCAATTTGTTGGCCATATAAATCGTTCTTGCAGACAAGGTCGATCTCCCTAGTATCAAAAGATATCTAGCAACAAGCAGGACAAACAAATCTATTTTTCTCTAAAAATATACGATTCATAAATAAAAACTATTGAGGTGTTTAGACCCTACCTTAAGTCCAACGCTAGTTTGTAGCAGCCATCCTTCAACTGTCCGAAAGAGTTTCCTTTTGAGAACGTACAATCACAAACAAGCAAACATCAAATAACACCTGCATAGCTAATATCATAAATCATGTTCAATATGGTGATCAAGGAATCCATCAAATAAAGCATAAAACGCAGCTTATTGAGAAAAACAAACTTATTTGTATTAACTTTGAAGTAGAATAACCTTACAACCTTTTCAGCCTTGATGTTGAACAAGCTCTTCCCAAGGTTTGAAACATGAATCTCCTTTATTTTGACAAGCCTTACACTCTTCCAAATGAGATCAAATAGGTATGTAATCTCTCCTCATAAAAGCTCAATTGAGAAGGCTAAGTTCCAACAACATTTCACCTCAAAATAATGAGCTTTCAACCTCCCAAGTAACCAGCCCAATGCTTCATTTTATAGTGCAGAGGAAGGAGGTTACAAGTCCACCTATGAAGGGATAGAGTCCTCCTTCAAAGGAATAAGCTCCTCACATCAAGGGGTTAGCTCCTTAAGGTATGGGATGCATGAACCTTAAGGGAGCGAACTTGCCACCTCAAGATTCCTTCCAGAAGCTTCTAGAAATGACTCAAAGTGAGCTTTTAATAATAAAATTGCGCCTTTTTGACATTTACAGGGATCCACACCCATAACACAGAGACAGAGTGGTCAAATGTGTAGGAGACATGACCATTAGGTGTGGGACTGCAAGTAATG
The DNA here is from genome assembly GCA_000404065.3 of Pinus taeda. Lineage (NCBI taxonomy): Eukaryota > Viridiplantae > Streptophyta > Pinopsida > Pinales > Pinaceae > Pinus > Pinus taeda. Next base: position 8,724 of record APFE031590297.1, on the reverse strand, counting down.
CTAAGAGAAAGTGTAGACCTAGAGTTTTAGAGATTTTTGAGGACTTTCTCTTATTTTCAAGGCTTGATATGAGGAACGGAGGCTCAAGACTTTCAAAGGAGGGAAGTATGAGTGGTAATGGACTCACATAGATTGCAAAATGTCAAGATGACAATTTTTTGTGCAACAAGGCGCTCCTCAAAAGAAATCTTGTGAGCTTTTTCAAGTAACAAAAGCTACTAAGAAGAAATCTTTTGCATCATTTGCAGATAACAAATGCTACTAAGATAAAAGGGTGTATGGGTGTAAGTTTTTGTAAGTAATAACACGAGAATTTTTGCAGTCCTCCAGCTCACCGAACAATCCCAAACATAGTAAGGAAGTTCCAACTTTTATATCTTATGTATGAAGATTAAGTATTACCATTGCTATATCTACTTAATAAATGTAAAAAATGCAATGGGTCATCATGTACAAGCTAGTATAATCAATACCATTACCACATTCCAAAGTAAGCAAGCTCCAACTTTTATATCCTATATATGAACATTATGTATTACCATTGCTATATCTACTTACTAAATGTAATGCACGCAATGGGTCGTAATGTACAAGCTAGTTGAGAAACCCAAAACCCTAATTGTATAGAGGCTTGGTTGGAGAATATGAATTTATGTTTTGCGCTACAAAATTACTTCAATAACCGAAAGTCCTGGTTGGCCATATTTTAGCTTAAAACTTTTAGCTTTCTGTTTGGGGCAGATGCTTTAATGCTTTATCATTGGCATTGTTCTTTCTTATTTCCTGGATGGTTCTTAATTGTTACTGGTCTTGGACTTCTTTTCCTCCGATATGAGTCGTGATTTCCTGATTTCCTGTTGTGTTTGGCCCAACCATTCAAATGGCATACCCATGCTAAAATAGCTAGTACTGAAGCCCTTGCCCAACATTAAATCCTTATCCCAACCATTCAAATTCCATATCCATACTTTGAGTAACCTAGCATTAAAGCCCTTTTACATTTTAGTGTCTTTTTCCCAAAATTAGAGCATTGTAGTGATGAGTTTTCCCTAATATCATTTACTTGCTGAGGTCCACCGTATAATATGGGAGGTTTAAAACCCCTCTACGTGCCCTGACTCTATCGCATTAGTGTAAAAATGGTGCACCTCTATCCATCAATAGAAGTAGACATAATAGTGCTCCATTGTTTAAGGCAAATCTTTGGATACATGCACCTTTTTATTCCAAAGCAAAAGGCTCTGGCGAAGGGTGGTCGACACCACTAGATCTTGTCCTTTATTCTTATGAGTTCAGACATATTTATTAGCAGTGATGACATTATATCTCATCCTTTCTCAAAAGCGAAGATATTCCTTTGGAGGCATCTCTTATGAGTTTGGATGCTTTTGTTACAGGCATTTCTTTGGACACATTTCTTATGAGTTTGGATGCATTTTTTATAGGCGAGATGAGAATGGATGGCTTTGGATGCATTTGTTATAGGCGATATGAGTATGGATGGGTCATGGTTCTCTTGGAGACTATCCAAAATGATTATTCAAGAGCACGTGTAATGCACACAGATGGTCACATAGTCGGGTCTCCTAATGGCTACCATGAGTGTTCTATTCCATGACCTAGCTATTTTTTAAATTATATTTCTTAAAACTTTTTTATGCATATGCCTTATTAATGTGTTTAATATTTTATTAATATATTTAATATTTTGCTCGTTCTTCATCGTTTATGAAAATACAAAAACATGTTATTCACCTTAACATTTAAACTCTCAACATTTTTACTCTGCATTATTGTGTGTGTGTTGGGGCTCTATGTTTTCCTTAGTTATCGCTAGTTACCACTCTGATAGTTATCACTAGTTACTTGAATGTGATAATAGTAGAAGTAGCTCGGGTAGGCATATGGGGCATGGTCTAGATATATGGCTTACTCTCTTGACCATGAAAACGATGGGTGGTTTTAGGAGGATTTTGAGGTATGGTGGAATTTGATGGTGGTGCACCAATTGCATATCCAACAAAAAAATCATAGGTAGCTTAATCACCAGTTGGATAAACATAACCAGCTGACTCGTCAAGATCTAGATCCAAAGCCAAATAGAGGTTTTGAAGAAGATCTAGTTGGTTAAGCAGTTGATTTAGTTGTTTACTAAAACTATGCAGTTTGCTAAGCACCAATAGTACCATTTCCTAACCTAGCACTAGTAACACCAGTAGACCATAGCCAATTGTAATAGACATACAACCAAATTCTAGTCATAGCTGAGCTGAGCTCACGGGCTATGAAGGCTAAAGTTTCAAGGTGTTCTATGAAGCTAACATTTTCCTAAGGTTTAAGGTGTAAGGCCTTCTACGCTTAGCTTATTGTAAAAGGTTACAGGGAAGAGACCCAAAGCACCTACGAAAAACATTCTGACTATAACGCCTAGAAAAAGCAAAGAAGATCCTTGACGATGAATAGAGATGGAAAGGTCTAAAGAAATTTCCTTAATAAATGAATATTTTTAGTGACTAATATTTGAGGATTGATCAACTTAAGTCCACAAATACCAATCTGAAAATGTTGTAGTTTATTGCCTAAGGCATCCCGATGTTGCCCTCTCATGCATGTCCATTCCTAAGGTAGCTCTCTCACTCGCTCATGTTCATGACAGAATGGGAAGATCACACAATGCTCTGATACCAATTGAAAGATTTATCAGAGTGTAACACAATGTACATAACTCAAAGACGCAACTTCGATTGCTAACAAAAACTACACATAACATTGAAACAGTAAACCAACAGCGATAGCTGCATACTAGTACTTGGACTCTGCGTCCAGACTCTACATTGTTCTATATTAGCTCAACTATATTTATACAAAACTAGTAAGTTGGTTACGGCATCTAGAGGTTGGAAGGGTCATGGGGGTAAGTATGGCAGTGGTGCCTCTTCGATGCAGGACAAGTCATGGCGGTGAGGCGGTGAGGCAGTGTTCGGTGTTTAGTATGTCAAGTGGCATCATTATTTCCAACACTCCCCCTTAATTATGGCCGACAACTTAACAATGTCTTAACAAAACATAAACATGCCTGCTAGTCTAAGTCTCAGCTAGGGTATAATGATTCAAAAAAACATATTTCTTTTTCCTTTTCTTTCAGATCATGTATCCTTTGAACTGCTTCATCTTTGTCTTTCTGGCATAGGTTCCAAATTTCAGTTTCTTCATTTGTTGTTGCGGGTCTACCAAAACATAGAAAATCATTTCAGGGTGTCCATGGACAACTTTTACCTTTTCAAAAATATGTTCGTATGTGGAATGCTTCCACATGTCATGTTCTATATTTTTCTCTACATCATCATTCTTATGATTATCAATTTCCTGCAACATATGTTCATAATAGAATTTTATCTCTTTAGGGCTCCAATACATGAAAATCTCGTTTTCATTTTCAATATCATCCATAATATTCATAGCTGCAATTTCTATGCAGGCATCATCAATACATGGCTTTTCAAGCCATGCTTCAAGAAGCTTTAATTCTTCTTCATGTTTTGTTCTTTCATCTCGGTTTCTTCTAGCATTTGCACACACAAAATCATTTTTAAGTTTATATGAAAAACATTTTGAGAACCATATTGGTTCTATTCATTTTGCTCTCCACTAAAAGCTTTCTCCTCTTCTTCCTTATTTAACTTTATGGATGCCTCATAATCTTCAGTCTCCACCTTTGCTTATGTAAATAGGTTTTCTTCCACCTGGTTTTCAAACACAATTGGGTTTCAATAAGATTTTTATGTTGCATCATCTGCAACCACTCGTCAGAAGTTAATTGTTCTTCATCAAATTTAAAATCAGCAATTTCAATCGTTGGATCCACTGAACCAAATGCTTCTCCATTGGCAACATTATCTATGCCAAAATCAGTGTGTGTTGATAACACACGATCAACATTGTGATCCACTTTCAACTGAGATTCACAAAATCCTTCATCTCTGTGTAGATTCCCTACTACAGATCCATCTTCATTATCACTTTCAAGCACTGCTACAACAAGTTGAACAACACTACTCTCTTCGACCTGATGACTCCCCCTTGCACCAAATTCTACTTCGACGATCTACCATGATTCATTGGAAGTTGTAGCTTCTGCTACCTTGCACAAAAACTTATCATCTAATCCTTGTTTTATAAAATATAATGCTAAATCATCACATGCTTCATCATACGACTTTTTAAATGAATGTTTAATTAAGTCTTTAGCTTGAAGAAAAGTTAGCATTCTAATAACCCATAAATCAAAATTTTTACCTATAAACATAGGTGGTGGTAGCAGATCAAAGTTATACCAATCAACTTGGATTTCTTCTCTGTCTTTCGCTAGACTTCTCAACCTCTTTTCTTTTCCCATTAGAAAACTACAAGTGCCCGCGTTCTTTAGAACAATGATTTATGAAACCTTGCTAATTGCACAAATGCTGACCACTCCATAAGCAATTTGTTGCACTCAATGGTACATACACCTCTCCTCTGTCTCTGGAAAAACTTTGATGTTGGCTACTTCAAAAATGGGTTGAACACTACAGGTTCAACACTCTTTACCGCACTGTCACTTCCACTTCTAGACAAACACAAAGCTTCTTTGCCTCTGCCCTCTTCTCCAACTTCCTTCTACTTCTCAATGCAGCAGTCCAAAATTGTTTCCCGCCTGAAACCGTTCAGGCCCTTGCTCTTCAAATCCAAGAAATGGTGGACACCCTTCTTGCATTCTTTGATCCAAAGAAAAAATGGACACTAGAAAGACAACTCAGCGTAAAGCTAGGATAATCTACTCTATTCTAATATCAACATGAATATTATAAAACTCATTTATCAACTGTAGCAACAACAGTCTGAGATGCAAATATATAAGAATTTTTCATCAACTATTCCTCCATTTTATCTAACGATATACAAATATTCCTTATCTCCCTGGCTCTTAGTTCGACTCGGAAAACACTCAACATAGAAATTGCATCATACAACCTCAACAACATCGCGCTTACCTCCATACCTTGAAGGAACTCTACTACGACTGAGTAGGGGTAGTCAAAGAACGTACATAGTTTTTATTCCATCGAATGATGATGCTCCCCGTTGTTCGGCTTTTGTACTGTATGTGGGTTGAAAGATTTTTAATATTGTTGAAGGAAATGGGCTCCCGAGAGCTTATATTTGGCACAGGCCTCGAATTATCAACATCAACATGCCAGATGCAATTGAAGTTGTTGATAGATAGAAAACTACATGAGTTTCATCAGCTACTATATTATGCTCAGCTCTTGTACAGAAGAAAATTTCACCTCTTTGCAATACGCACGATTTCCACCATAACGAGATCCACCAACGCCATCAGCGCTCAACATAAGCTCAACATTGGGAGCAGGTAGGAGTCAAAAATCAAGTCTGGATATGATTGAGAACAAAACCGAAAATCACCGAGCCTGTTGAAACCATAATTCCATCTGCCGTGCGGGAACAATAAATGGCAACACAAAACCACCTCAGAAAACCACAGCACATTTCGCACCGCTTTTGGCAAAAAGTGGTTTATGTCAGAGGGCCTCCGAACACCCCGATCAGCTGCCACGCGTCCAGTGTACGGACAGAAAACCACCCTCTCCCCGGAAGCTAAAGTTCGTTTGTTTTGTGTGAGGTTGGTGAGCGAATTGCGTCCGATCAGGTCAACGGACAAGGATTTCATACAACCTGCCAGAAAGTTAATTTTGCTTTTACCACACGTTTTATTTAATGCATTTAATGAAATGTCATAGTCTTAGGTAAAATCTTTAAAGTTTTCATACGGCATATATTTTTTTAACCCATATGTAATATGTGTGTTGACTTTTATTTTTATTATTGCACACGGGTGGAGAAGCAATTTTGGGTTCCCGACAGCGAATAGAGAACCAGGGGAAGAAGAAAAAAAATCTCCCGAATGAAATTTGGATTTCTTCTTACAGGTGCATATAGTTGTTTTGTTGAAAAACATAGGAAGGCAATGTTTTTTTATTTTGAATATGAAAGGTGAAATCCCGAGGATTTCTAATGTAATGAAAAATTTCACACAGTGGTGAATGTGAATTTTTTTATTTTACAGCAGTAAACTTATGTAAGAAATTTTTACAGCATATGTAAGAATTTCATTTTACAGTGGTAATTGAGGAAATGTAAAAGGTCTTTACAGCAGTAAATGTGAATGTAGATTTTACACAGCAGTGTAAAAATCATTTGTAACAGAGGCAGAGTAATTTTGTTTTTGGTGAAAAGGTTTTGGTGAATCCCTCAAAGTAAGAGGAAGAAATATGTATCAGAGTTTTTATTAATGAATATAAAGGTTTTATTCGTGTGAAAAACCTCTGTCCTCAAAATTTTATTTGCTTCCCTGTGCAAAAGATCCTGAGGAGAAAAATAGAGCATTGCTCAGTATTCAGTTGGTTTGTTTGTTTTTGGGATTTTACCAGAAAAATCCCCAACAGTGGTATCAGAGCAGGCTTAGGTTCTTTGAAGGTGACAAAGAAGCTGAAGGGAGGAGTCTTTTGGTTGCAGCAGTCAGCTGTTTTAAAATATACAGTCAAG
>APFE031590292.1:0-11322 GCA_000404065.3 Pinus taeda | reverse complement strand
GGAGTGATTTTTTATTATGAGAATATGAGAGAAAGTTATATAACGAGGGAGACATGAGGCGAAACTGACAAAAGGAGCCAAGATCTAATTAGGGTCAGATTGACGATAACATTCAGCACTAACTAGGGATGATGCTCCCCTATGAAGGATCAAGAACATATACCAAATGCCTTCACATTGGCCATGGAGTCGACTTATGAGGACAAGACAACTCAAGGACAAAACGTAAAGCAAAAGAAGGAAAGTATTTGCATCTCAAAGTTTTGATTTATCAAAAACAAGAATGAAACAAGAGTTAGACATATGAGATCCACAACATGCAAAAATTAACAAGTTTAGCGAATATTCAAAAAATATTTGTTCATAATTTTTAGTTTATTGAGTAATTATAATACCGAGTTAGGGCACATGATTGTATTTTAGTATATGTCATTCTTCATAAGAGCGTTCAACACTATAACAAGTCATACCTTTTTGTAGTTAATTATAAAGAAAATACATAAGTCATAGAACTAATTAAGATTCATAAGAGTGACTTCCATTTTTTAGTAAAGTTTTATTGAAACTAGGGAGACTAGTTGTCAAGGATTTTGGTTCCCCTTTGGTCACATGAAATGAGTTTCCAGAATCGTATGTCACTCCACTGCCAATGAGCATCCATAGCCCCGATGTAGTCATCCACTATCCTGAGATGAGGAACTCTCTGAACTCTTGTTTTACCCTTCACGTTAGAGATCTTCGTTAAATATATTTAGCAAATATAACATTCACAACATGGGAGGATTACGCACTAGAGTTAGCCCAATATCACTGACCTTGCTCTGCTGCAAGTGAGTGTCCATAGCCCCGACGGAGATATCAACAGACCCCATCCAAAGTTACCTCAACAGAAGGAATGGGAGGATTAAACACTAGATTTTAATCTAGCACCATTGGCCTTACTCTCCTACCAACGAGAATTTATGGTTTTTATGGAGATACCAGCATGTCCCACACAAGAAAACATCGGTTCCTATACCAAGGGTAGTATGGTGATAAGGGAAGGTCTCATGCATTGCTATAACGTAACTAGTCCTACCAAAGTTTCAATTATATTTTATGAAAGCCCAATCTTATGGTTATAGGTCTAGCTCTTATGACTCAATGGAATGCCTTAGTATTTATGTGCAAATAGCATGAAAGAGAATTGTGGTGAGCAATGTTAAACATGAAGAAGAAATTAAAGAAATTGAGATTTGATCCCTTTAAATATTGTTACCCCTTAAACATGATTTACAAACAAAGTCTTTAAATAAGTATTAAAAACTCATTAATATAATTCGTACTAAGAATTCATAGATGTGTATTCCATTCTACCACGATCGCATAAAGACTCTTCAAGATGCAAAAATCTTCATCTTTATTGATTCTAAACCTAGTAAGAATAAAAGTTTTATTTATGTACATGGTTTACATACAATATGTTTCAATGACAATATTTATCAAGGAAATCGAAAATCTAGTGTAGCCAAACATAAATTTTATAATGACAAGCTTCCTAACCTTGGGCTCCATTCTTAACCAAAATTGTAGTATAGGAAGTAAAGAGTAAGATTTTTCAACTAACTCGCATCTTAGAAGAGAGTAGATATAAAAGAAACATGAAATTGATGTTCTTTTAAAAACTTGATTCATCCATTCCTCCACAAAGTCATGATATCCCATTTGAAAATTTAAATGATCAAGATTTTCAAGCATGAATTTTTTAACAATTATTTCATAAGAGGGATTCTTGTTGCTTTCTGAGATGGTGATAGCGTTAGTCCCACAAAATCCTTCAGATTCATGATTTAAAACATATAAAGAGTATTCTTCAAAATAGTCATCATGTTTCAAATCAAAGCTTGTAGTATTATGATCAAATTCCTTAGTACATTGCAAAAGATATTGTAAATGAAAATAATTATTGTCATTATATGATGCAACAACCTCAAATTTTGAATAAAAGTGTCATCATTAGAAACATGGGAAACTATGTTTTCCTCATTATAAGATTTATGTTCTGAAAACCGTGAATTTAAATCATGATTATATTGTAGGATATTACATCGGTTATAGCTATAATAACTAGGAGGATATGAAAGGAAATAATTGATACATTCAATTTCGTTTTCATTTATAAATTCATTTTCCTCATAGTTATCATAAACATGTTGCGAAGATATTGATTCAATTAAGTTATCATAGCCCTCATTCTGACAAGTATTAAAAATATGTAAAGTATGTTCAAAACAAGAACTAAACTCGTGATCATATTGTAAGTCTACTTCATGACTCAATTCATCATCATATCGATCATAAACAGGAGGTTGGGAAAACTCAACATGAACATTAGGTGAAGTTGAGTCAAAATAGTCAAAGATAAGTTCATGTAATAGTTTCCTTGCGACATCCCAAAAAGGTTTAAGAATATGATCAATAGGTGGAAGAATCTCTTTGTTTATTAGTTGTTGTCAAGGATTTTCAAGAATACGTAACATAATGTCTGATTAGTTAGGTGTAGAATCAAATATTTCAAATGCAACCTCTCCTATATTACCATTATTATTATCATCCTCTAAGCATGAAATCAAAGATAGATTAGATCCACTAGGAGATATAATATGAAGATTTATTTAAGAATAAATGTGTTATATGATTTCATATTAAAGAAAGAGAAATGTTTTGTTCATGATATTCAAGATTTGACAACACATTATGTTCATTAATAAATGTCATAAAAGGTGATTTTTGAAGGTTTTCAAAAATAGATTCATTAATGTTTCCTTCTATTTCAAATTCATAATCCATTTGGGTTTCTTCATTGTTATCATCATATTGATTTTCAAGGTTATTATCATCATTATATTTGCAATAGTCAAAGTCAAGTAATCCTATAGGATACATACATTTATGATAGTCATGAAAACTTGTATGAAAACCTTTGAGAGAGGAAATTGTACCAGGAGGGATACTTTTGTACTACTTTCGAGCATCGCCTTCCAAGGACATCATGAATAACTTCATTAGAACATCTTCATGGTGTATCCCCATCTTTGGAATGCACTTCTGGAAATCTCTAAGATGTTGTGTCAGATTTTCACCATCGTCATTTCGAAAATGGGGCAGGTAAGCATCCCATATTTCTATGTCTGGTGACTCATGTGGACAATTTGCAACATCAGAAAAATTCAAAGGAGCAAAGTGTGAATAAATCCATGAAACCATCATTGAAACAAAATCTACAATAAAACTAAATGAAGGAGTTTCCAGGTGAACAAATAAACAAGAAAGATTTACCTTAAACCCTATAAGGTGCATAAAATTGTAATCATGTCTACCAATGGGTCACATAATTAACCATTAACTCAGTTACCAGAGGAAACAAAATCTTTACAATTCGATCCCCGATAATGATGCCAAAATATGTTGGTGCTCAAATTGTCTCGGTAACTGAGGACAACCTGAGACCACATTACTGAGGATCCTAGATCCTCCTACTCTAGGTGATAAGGACTGACCTCCCTTTCATCACAGTGGGTATTCCCTGGTGATAATCAAAATTGAATATTCGTTATAAAATAGTTTGAATTAAATATATTTTCTAATTCAACAAATAAATATTGCAGCTTATTGAATAAGAAGTGTTTTAAATACAATATTTTTTTTTGGGGAAAATGAGATGTTAGGTACATGTTGAAGAATCTAGGGCAAAGTGGTGTAGTGTGATTCTTCGTTACTTGATAATAATTTGTGGAGTCTTTATACTTTTCTTGTTAGCTTATTATTTTTCCTTTCTTATTAGTGCATATGTGTGTACTTCAACAAATTGCTATCAAAACATAAAAACAATAACACAAGATGTTGGCTCTCTGCCAAGGCCAAAACCTCTCTACTCTTGAGAGGAAAACCCCTTAGTGAATTTCTCTTATTGAAGCTTCTATTGATCAATGCCAAACCCTAGGCCCCTGACAAAGAGATCCTCCAAGCACAAGTCAAGTCTTCACTCCTTTTTTCACCTTATACCTTGGCACTTCTTCCGGCACTTTGTCTTCCAACACTTCATCTTCCAATTAGATTCCTTTCACCTTACAGAGATGGGCTCCTTCGCTAGGCTTAGGAGTCCTTGGAGGCTTGATCTCTCACACAAACAAAGGACTATTAGCTGTTGTCATCCCTTACTGCACCTCGCACATGTGACTGTTTCTATCACTAGAAACAATGCTTTATACTTCGGTTTTTTGCTTCCTTACTTCGCTTGAGAGTCCTTCCATGCTGGAGTAGGAGGCCTTGTAGGCCTACTTTTAGCTCCAAACAAGGTGAGATATGCAATTGTAGCTGCAAGTTGTCCTTCATTTCCTCGCATGTGTGGCTATGTATGTCCTAGGAAACAGTCTCTTAACCTTCATTGTTTCTCCTTCTTTCTTCGCTACACCTTATAGACCTTTTTCCTCGGCTTACTTCATTTCTCCTTGTCTTCTATCCTTCACGGAATTCAGATCTCAAGTTGTGCATTGTTTTTGGAGTGGACAACCTCTATAAATAGAGGATTTTCACTCCATTTAAGCCGACTTGACTGATTTCATTTAGGCTGACTTGTCTTCTTAATTGTAGGTTGACTTTGAGGGTAGTTTGGTGGCTGACTTGTTGATAAAACTTCAGATAGTTTCCATGGTGTTGTACAACATGCTTGAAGGAGCTTGTTAAAGGTGCCATTGCCTAGGAGTAGACTTGACTTTGTTTGGAGGTTTCCCCTTGACTTTAAAATATATTTATACATAGTGTAACATGCCTTTAAGGCCTTCAATATTTTCTTTTGACTATTTGACTCACCTATAACACTTTGACATGTGCTAGACCTACTACAATGAGCAAGAAACTCATTGTCATATATTATAAAAATAATATTTCTTTTCTTGAATAAGTAAAAATATCAAAAGTACATTTATGAAGACCGAACCTAGTTACACTTCCTTCAACAATACATAACTCATGAAAACTTATTAAATAAAAACTTCATTAATGACAAATGAAGTCAATTAATATATATCATAATTCACAAAGGTTAGTGAGAAATAAAAATAAATATTAAAGAAAAGAGAGAAATTAAGGCACACTAGTGTTAAATACATCTAATTGAACTATGTGGTTTAAATAACATAACATCAAGTATTATTATTATCTAACCTGTATAACAATTACAATAATTTAATTTAATAATTTCAAATAATAAATATTATAGACTTATTAAATTAAATGTAATATGTGAAACATTAGACACTCTGAACAAGTCAAATAATGGCTAATAATTTCACATTTTCGAGTCAAGGAAAATAGTAAAAACAAGAATAAAATAAAAAATAAATAAAATTTAAAGAATTGGTTTTTATGGCATTTGAATTTATGGTGTACATAGCCCTAAATATCATGTACTCATGGAATTAAACCTGTAACCAATAAACTCAAAATATGATTATAAAACCCTAGATATCAAGTATTCCAAAGTATTTAAAATCATTTAATATATTTGAGAATAATGAATAATCAAGTTAAGCTATCATTCTGGAAAAATGAACCAATGCATAAAATTGAAATTAAAATAGAACAAAATGGAAACAAAATAAAGAAATGAATTATAATATTATTAACAAAACATCCATGTCACAATGAAGGAGACAATTTGCAACATGTACAAGATGGTTGTAATAGTTAAAGTATTCTTCCTCAGATATATCCTCCTTCGCCCTGCCAAAAAACTCATGAAGAAACCCTTACATTCTCTTTTATATCTTTGGGAATTCGTTTCCCATTTAGTTCTTGTAACTTCTCGAATGAAACCACATTAATAATAATTATGTTAGCTAAATGTAATACATGTTCCATTATTTAAATGAATTTTTGCTCAAATCCTCCACTTTAAAATTCCTTTAAATAATATCTCTTACATTAAAAGAAAAGATATAAATTAATTCTCAAATATAAAGTATTATAATAAACAAAATTAAACTATGAAATTACCTTTCATAATATTCTCTTCATTATCTTAAGTCCATTATTAATGAAATTTATTTTTTACCTTAAATAAAACCCAATAAATTTTTCCCTATATAAAACATTATATCATAAATACGAAAACCTAATAAAATGTTGATTTTATATCATAAATACGAAAACCTAATAAAATGTTTTTTTGTTTTGTTTTGTTTTGTTTTTTTTTTTTTAGCACGAAAAAAAGCTATATGATTAATTTATATGCATCCATCAAAAAGTACAACAATTCATATGAGGAGCATCAGATATGACTGAATATAGAGGATCATAACCACATGGAGAGAAAGGATTTAAGGAGCCATATCAGATCTGAAAATGATAGGACGTATAGAGAGATATTGCTAGTAGCACCTATGTACAGAATGTTAGTTCAGTTGTCAGTGCCATATGCCAAAGCCAACATGGAAAAGTCTTGGATCTGATGAGAGATGTTGTCCACTGTTATTTGCATCCTCCATATACCCTGTGGAGATGATAGACCTTGTTTTGATAAAGCATCTGCCCTCTGGTTTTTATCCATGGCAATGTGGGAAATAGTGTAGTCCTTCCTAATGCTCCACATAGCCTCAACCCTGTTCATCCATCCTGAGAGGTGTATATTTCTTATGATATGTTTAGACTGTACGTGTTCGATGATGAATTTCGAATCTCCAAATATATGAAGCTTTTGTAAGCCAAGTAAGTCACATATAGATAGGAGTCCAACCAGGGCCATGACTTCTGCTTTATTGTTAGATCCAGCTCCTCCATTCCAATGGATGTCAAAAACTTGACCTTCCTCAATGATAATGAAAACTCCGCAGGCACATGTGCCATGTTGAGAAGCTCCATCAAAATAGGCACAAGGATAAACATTGGCATTCTTGGAATGTGTCTGCCTTCCATGCCTGGCTTTGGATTGGCAAGGTCGTCCAATCGCATTATACAAGCAAAGGATAGATTCGAATACTGTTGATTGCGGATCCCTTATGGAATTGAAAATAATCCTGTTGCGCCACTTCCATATGGCTCAGATTGTTAACAGTGGAATGGGCTTCCACTCGATATACATATTACTCCATCCTGTGAAAGCTTCAGTGATAGAAGGAGCACTGACGTTGACGAAACCGAAATGAGCAGCTAGGTTTTGCCAAATCAACTGAGTTTGAGGACATTGAAGAAAAATGTGCAAATTGCTCTCAGAATTTGATCTACATAGGGGGCATATGGCTGGCCCATACCTTTTCTGCTTTTGGAGATTCTCCCAAGTGAGGTTCTTGTTATAAAAAACCAGCCAGGCAAAAATAATGATTTTTATGGGACGTCTTGTTTTCCAAAATGTAGTTGGAAATATATTATCAGGTGGATCAGATGCTGTATAAAGTAACTGTAGATATATTTGCTTTGCTTGAACAGTCGATGTGCCACTGAGACCTTTCCAAATGAGGAAATCCTGATCCAACGAGCGACAAATTCCCCTCGCTCGCATTGAAGTAATGATGGAATTCCATTGTGTTTCCAGTGCGCCGTTAAGTTGAATTTCTATAGCAGATTTCCATATAGGAACTGCTCCATCCCATTTTTGAATGACATTGGCCCAAAAGAAGTAATCCCTGTTGTGTAATTCTCTCAAAAGCTGGGTGGAAATATTGATTTTTTCTTCCGCACCTGCAAAATCATCTATGCCAATAATAATATTAGATCTAGATTGGAATTTCCAGATTAAGTTTTTTCTAAAGAAAGGCTCCATTCTTTGAAATCCTCTCCATATAGCTGAGCCATTAGAGGATCCAATATTGTGCTGTCTGTACCAATAAGTCATGTCCTGATTGTCCATATACTTAGCTCTAATGGCCTTGCTCCAAATGGATTCTCCCATAATCGCTTTCCACATGGTTTTGCAGAGGAGGGCTCTTCTAAATGTGTGCAGATCCAATATAACCCAACCTCCCATATTTTTGGGCCGAGACAGCTTCGAAAGCTTAGTCAAGTGGAATTTTTTCTTATCCTTCTGTCCTCCCCATATGAAATTAGCAATCGTTCTGTTGAGACAATTGATGATAGCTGAAGGGATATAGAAGAGGTGCTCCCAATAAACCATGATTTGAGCCAACACAGCTTGAGCCAGGATGGTGCAGCCTCCTAAGGATAAGCATTTGTATTCCCAAGCAACTATTTTCTTATAGAAATGATCCGGTATCCATGACCAATCAGCTGCTCTGTATCCCACTGGTTTCAAATTATAGCCCAAGTATTTCAATCCATTCTGAATGGGAAAAGCTTTTATATTAAAAGGATCTGTTAGATATATGAGAAGATCTCCATTTATATTTTCAACATGAAAAGAAGATTTTATATCATTAACATGCATGCCGGTGGCTTTTTGAAATCTTCCCAAGATTTCATGAAGACATAACCATGTTGTTCTGCACAGCAATGTTGATAATAGGATATCATTGTCAAAGAAATTATGTGAAATGAGAATGTTTCTACATATAGGGAGAGGCTTACATCTGTTTTGCTGGATCACATTCTTAATATGGAGGCTTAGAGAATCCATTACTAAAATGAAGAGAAGTGGCAACAGAGAGCAGCCTTGACGTAAACCCCTGGCTGCTTTGAAGAATGGGGTTGGGATTCCATTTATGAGGATTTCATAATTGACTTCCACCACGCAGGCCATGATCCATCTAATGCATCTGACATCTAGGCTAATCCTAGCCAGAAGGCATCGTATGAAACCCCAGTTCACATAATCATAAGCCTTTTTAAGATCGATTTTGAAAAGAGCAGCCTCTATTTTCCTGTTGTGCATTGAATGTAAGCATTCTTGGGTGAGAGCCACCGCATCTAATATATTCCTATCCTTCAGAAAACCGTGTTGTTCTTGAGGCAGATGTAGAGATAAAATGTTCCTTATACGGGTGGCAATAATCTTCGATATGATTTTGTATAGAACGTTGCACAATGAAATTGGTCGATAGTCTGAAAAAGTGGAGGAGAGCTTCTTCTTGGGGATTAGAGCAATATAAGTTGATGAAATGTTTTGGCTTATGAAACCCTGCAGTCTCGATTCCTCAACCAGATTTAGAATATCTGTCTTAAATATCTCAAAGAAGTGGATGAAGAAATTGATGGACCACTCGTCAGGTCCAGGGCACTTGTCTTTCTGGAATGATTTCATTGTTGTCAATAATTCCTCTTCAGAAACTTCAACAAATAGAGCTCTGTTTTGATTTTCATCAAACATAGTGGGATATGGGTCTATTCCCCATAGAATATCTTCTATGTCATAGACAGAATTCTTGTTGTATGCCTTTTTGAAATACTTCATAGCTTCTTGAGATATGGCCTCCTGAGTGGAATGTGAGTTTCCTTGCTCGTCCTTGATCTCCCAAATAGTGTTTGCTTCCCTTCTCTTATTTGCAAACCTGTGAAAGAACTTCGTATTTTTATCTCCTTCTTTGAGCCATAACGCTTGGCTCTTTAGCCTCCAAGTGGCCTCTTCAGCCTCTAATATCTGTTGTTTTCTTTTTTCTAAATCCAAAATATTTTTTTTAATGGAGGACAACATGGTGGGATATTTAAATTGAGCTGATAAATGCTCCAATTTTCTGCATATATCCTTCAGTTCCTTTCTATTGGAGGCCAATTTCTCCTTCTGCCATTTTTTGACCTTTTTTCGAAGAGATTGCAGACGGTCAAGAAAATGCCGAGATGGGTCATTATACTACTTGGTAGAGGGCTTCCATGTATCATTTATAAATTTGTTGAATTTTCCATCAGCAAGCCATGTGCGATTGAATTTGAACATATATCCAAACTTGCAACCAACATGATTCCAATGAATAGAAATAGGTCGATGATCAGATATAAAAGATGGAATGATATTCATAGTAGGGGGGCTGAATCTTTCAATCAGATTTTCATGCAAGAGAAATCTGTCTAGTTTTTTTTCCAGGAATGAATTATTAGATCGCCCATTGTCCCAAGTGGGTCCTCGACAATTTGGCAGGATGTCAACAAAGTTATTTTGTATAATGGCTTCCCGAATGAACCTCCCCATCGGATCATATTTCCTGCCATTGCCCCATATTTCTTCATTGCAAAAGGTACAATTAAAGTCTCCACCAATTATCAGAGAATCGATTTCAAGTAATTAAGAAGATATAATATTGTTCCAAAAAGGGAAACGTTCCTTATATGGTGCATATAGATTTAATATATGAACCAGGTCTGAAGAGCCACAAATATGGGCTAGAACAAGTATACCAGTGAAACATTGAAATGCAGTTGCCCTAATCCATTTCAGATCCCATAAAACCGCTAAACCCCCTGACATTCCCACAACACTTGAAGCAACCATAGGCCAAGTTGGAAGCATCCTCCTGAAATATGTAATAGTTTGGAGATTGTCATGCATGGTTTCCTGTATAAGAAGCATTTTCAATTTGGATGAGACAAAAAGGTTTTTAAGGGCCAGAAATTTAGAGTCTGCACCAAGGCCCCGAATGTTCATAGATAGGATGTCGATCATTTTGGGACATCATTAGGCTAGCTTGCTCTAAGAGGACTCATGTCAGAGACATCATCAGCATCAATTTCTGAAACAGGAATGTCAATTAAGGTGAGGTCTCGAATTGCCATATCCTGTCTTTCCCTCCTAACCCGAAAGTGTCTACTTCCCCTTTTCTCTTTGCAGTGGACTATAATGTTTCCAGCTGAATTTGGGCTAATGATAGGGGAGGGGGAATGATTGGGGCGATGGATCATTAATGGCTGAAGATTCAGTGTAGCTTATTTAGGGAGAAGATCAATGTCCTGATCAAAAGAATTTCTTGGTGAGGATTGAGGGGAGTTCGGCGTAGATGGAAGAATATATGGGGCTTTACCTTTATGATCAGAAGAGCATTTCTGAGATGTAGATAGCGGGGAGTGAGAAAAATCTTTTCTATTTAAAAAAAAAGCTTAACCATGGGGTGGAGAAGACGGGGGTCTTTGTAAGGCGGGTAGATGAGAGGAGGGGGATTGAGGAGATGAAGAGATGTATTGAATGTGAGTGGGAGATGGAACAATATGCACTGGTTTCGAAATAGTAGGAGGAAGGGGAATAGCAGGGTCAGGGTCCAGTTCAAGTGGCGGAGGAATGGGAGAGAGACTCGGCAAATTGGTAGGATGTGGTTTAGATTCAGAGGACGACCGTGGCCGATTTGTAGAGATTATATTGTTCTTATATGGATGGTCCATAGATAAAGAACAAGAGTGAGGGAGGCT
>APFE031590286.1:0-17042 GCA_000404065.3 Pinus taeda | reverse complement strand
AGTTCTTGGACGACATACCTATACTCTGTCAAGATCAAGCAAAAGCTTAAATAGAAAAAGCGAGACTTTGGATCTGTGAATCCAAAGCAAGGGAAAGGTGACCCCAAACCATATAACAAAGGACAAAACAAAGGCGGGGCAACCAAGGACAACTCACCAAAGACACAAGCAAAAAACAACACCATGAAGCTAAAGAAGGACACGAGAAAGCGGTGTGAGTTCCATAAGAGCTCCACTCACAACATGAGTGTTGGGCCAAAAAGTCACTGGTGGCTGACCTGAAGGCTTCTAAATCAGATGCATGTTCCAACTCTGAGTCAAAACCTAACTGGGGGAATGATAAAGGGAAGAAGATTACCGATGTAGAGCCCAAAACCATGTTGCCACCACGAAGATACAGAGGAGGAGGAGTGCCTCTTCCACTCCCAAATGTGGGTAAAGGGTTCCCCGTTATAGTTCATTGTCGATAGCAGGAGACAAAAGAACTTCATTTCAGTAGAGGTTGTGAAGAGGCTGGGCTTATCGACCAAAACACACCCAAAACCCTACACCATTGGGTGCCTTCACCAAGGATGGGATCTTCACGTCAGCAACAGTGTCGTCGTCCATACAGCATCAAGCCCTTCACAGATGAGGTATTATGTGATGTTTCTCCTCTTGATCTTTGTGATGTATTGTTAGGCCAATCATACTTGTGGAAGCGACATGTTGTGTATGAGCCAAGGCCTTGCGTTGTTATTGTTACCTTGGGAAATAAGTTGTACAAGATACTGGAGGTAGCACCGCCTACCTCCATCTCTTTAGTTGATCCAGGTGGAAATTGGTGGCCACCCGCCAATTTCACTTGGAACCCCACCATTGTTTCTTTTAGTTTTTCAGTTTCCTTAATTGTAGCACAATTTACTATTTTTAGCAGTTTTTCAGGTCCTAAACTTCTGGAGCCATTTTGAGGCCCTAAACGGTGTTTTTTTGGCAATCTACCACCAGCAATTTTTTTACTAAATCATATTTTTCGTTGCAATCCTCGAAGAGATCTTTCCAACAGAGTATCATGCATGTCAAACAAAGATAGTATGACCAAGTCGTGACCTCGGGAAGTTGGCTGTCCAATTAATCCCAATGGGGCCCATAAACTCTTGGCGTTACATCTCCTCAGTTAGTGTTTTGGTTGTTTAGGGTTGCTCTTATTGTTCAATAATAAAAAGGCCCTTGAGCCTCATTGTAACATAGTTCAGAGGCATGTAGCTGCCACATCTCTTCTCAGAGATAAGCTACCATTGCCCGAGCTTATTTCCATTCTATTTGTAAGCATATTTTAGTATTTGATATTAATGAAATGAAGTGTTATTTCTACTGCATCTTTGTATTTATGGTTATATCTATAATTTGTTGTGTTCCTGTTTAAATCCAAATCAGTGGTATCAGAGCGGTCTTCTCTTTCTCTTTTTTTCTTTGCATGTCCCCAACGAGGTCAGGATATAAGGAGTTAAGGCTCAAACTAGTCGAACCTTTGCAAGATCAGCCTCACAAATCCCGATGGCCTCCCATGGCAAATGAAAATAAAGATGAGAGGTCAGGAGATCCTATCAAAATATTGCTTGAAGAAGCCCTCGAGTGACAAAGGAATGCGATGATGGACGACTTTGCCTAGATCCTTCAGCGGCTACCCCAGGGCGACGCATTTACTTTCGGCAGCTACTCTAGAAGCGTCGCACCCTTTAAGGTACAAGTTAACTCTGACATTCCCATATTTGAGGGTCAGATAGATGCAGACACTATAGATAAATGGTTAAATCTTATAGAAGGATATTTTTCCGTTCATGATTTTTCCAGCCGAGAAAATATCACTTTTGCACTTCTCAAAGCAATCCCCCATGTCAAGGACTGGTGGTAAACCTACTATGAGCATAAGGACGAAAGTACAAACTCACTGTTTTCAGTCGCACCCACTTGGAACTCGTTCCAGGATGCCATCAAGGAGAAGTACTACCCTGTCGGGAGCTATGAGGATAAATACATAAAGTGGACAATGCTACAACAGGGAAGGGACCAAGATGTGCCGAAGTTTACCAATGTTTTTCATACCCTTCGCATGAAGTTGCGTATCAAGGATTCTGAGAAACATTTCGTTCACAAGTATCGCAACTACCTACATAGGTACATCCAAGACGAGATGGAATTACTAG
Organism: Pinus taeda; assembly: GCA_000404065.3. NCBI lineage: Eukaryota > Viridiplantae > Streptophyta > Pinopsida > Pinales > Pinaceae > Pinus > Pinus taeda. Next base: position 14,856 of record APFE031590286.1, on the reverse strand, counting down.
AAATCTCCTTGCTCGGCACGACATACCGATACGCTGTCAAGATCCAGAAAAAGTTTAAATAGAAGAAGCGATACTTTTGATTTGCAAATCCAAAGCAAGGGAACGGTGCCCTCAAACCACAGAACAAAGGAAAAATCTAAGGCAGGGTGGCCCAGGACAACCCACGAAAGCCACAAGTAAAGAACAACACCACGGAGTCTAAGAAGGACACGAGAAAGTGGTGTGAGTTCCATAAGAGCTCCACTCACAACACAAGTGAGTGTCGGGCCAAGCAGTCACTGGTGGTTGAGCTAAAGGCTTCAGAATCAGATGCATGTTCTGACTTTGAGTCAGAACCCGAAAAGAGGAATGGAAAAGGGAAGCAAATTATCGATGTGGAGCCCAATGCCACCATTGACACCACGAAGATCCAGAAGGAGGAACCCGAAGATCTAGAGGAGGAGGAGTGCCTCTTCCACTCCCAGATGTGGGTAAAGGGTTCCCCACTACAGTTCATTGTCAACAGCAGGAGCCAAAACAAACTCATTTCGGCAAAGGTCTTGAAGTGGCTAGGCTTACCAACCATAGCACATCCATAATCGTACATCATCAGGTGGCTTCACCAAGGAAGGGATCTTCGCGTGAGCCAGCAGTGTCGCCTTCCATACAACATCAAGCCCTTCACAGATGAGATATTATGTGGCGTTGCTCCCCTCGATGTTTGTGATGTGTTATTAGGCCAACCATACTTATGGAAGTGACATGTTGTGTATGAGTCAAGGCCTCATGTTGTTATTGTTACTTTGGGAAATAAGTTGTATAGGATACCGAAGGTAGCACCGCCTACCGCCATCTCTTTGGTTACTGCAAAACAATGCAATAAGCTCATTTCCAGAACTGGGAATTTTTTTTTCCTAATGATACATCCTCAAGGAAATAAGAAGACAGTGGCCACGACCTCTAGATAGGGCCCCTCTGTACGACAATAACAAATGGACAAAGTCATGGAGGAGTACGAGGACATATTCACCTCCCCTGTAGGGGTGCCTCTGCAATGTCAGGTCAAGCACTCCATCGATCTGACCCCAGGTGCACCACTGCCCAATAGATCAATCTATCGGTACTTCATTCTGGAGAAAAATGAAATCAAGAGGCAGATTCAGGAGTTTTTGCAAAAAGGTCACATCCGTCCGAGTTCATCGCCCCGCGGGAGCCCGAACGTGTTGGTACATAAGAAGGATGGGAGTTGGAGACTCTGTATTGACTATTGAGTGCTGAACAAGATCATTGTCTGGAATAGGTACCCTATCCCATGGATTGATGACCTTTTGGACCAACTGAAGGGGGAAATATATTTTAGCAAGATTGACTTGAAATCAGGATATCACTAGGTACCAATCGAACTCTCTGATATGTGGAATACTTCCTTCAGAGCCAAGGAGGGCCTTTTCGAATGGTTGGTTATGCCTTTCAAGTTGATGAATGCTCCTGCAACCTTCATGAGGCTAATGGATGACATCTTATGTCCATTCACCACCTCATTTGTAGAGGTATACTTGGATGACATCCTAATCTTCAGCCAAAGTTGGGAAGAGCACCTCCACCACATCCGACAGGTTCTCCAAACATTGTAGCAACACAAGCTATGTGCCAATTTGGAGAAATGCACTTTCGGCATGACCCAGGTTCAGTATCTGGGATACATTATTGATGAATGGGGGGTGCATATGGATCCAGCCAAGATCCAAGTCATTCGAGATATGCCAGCTCCAACCACTCTGTTAGAGCTCCACATCTTTTTGGGTCTTGCCAATTTCTACCGTAGGTTCGTGTTGTATTCTCTTATATCACTTGAACCTTGAGTCAGGTCATCAAGGGAGGAGTGAAAGCAAAAATGGTTTTGGTCTAAATCTCAACATAAGGCATTCATAGAGTTGAAACATTGCCTTTTCTCTACACCCGTGCTCACATTACCAGACTTGCAACAACCATTTGAGATCGAGACAGATGCCTTTGACTATGCTATTAGGGCAGTCCTTACTCAACAGGGGCATCCAGTGGAATATCACACTGAGACACTTTCAGACATAGTTCGTAAGTATCCCACTTATGACAAAGAGATGTATCCCATTGTGCAAGCCTGCTGGCAATGGAAGCATTACATTATGGGGAAGTAAACGATCATCCACATAGACCACCGCCCTTGAAGTTCATACAGAAGCAAGGGAAGTTGTAGAATGATCACCATCAGAAGTGGTCCACATACCTACAACAGTTCCATTTAAATATCAAATATAAGAAGGGAAGCACCAATAATGTTGCAGATTGCCTCAGTTGACCACTGATCATGGCATTGATGACCGTGCTCAACTCTTGTGGGCACGAGACTTCTGATTGGCCACTTCTCTACAAAAGCGACCCAGAATTTGGCCACACATACCAGACACTCTTACAGGGTCAACAAGTTATAGATTTTCAACTCTAGGATGCCCTATTATGCCACCTAGGACACCTTTGTGTTCCTTCAAGTGAGTGTGTCAAGATGATTTGGGAAGCACACTACATTCGGGCCGTTGGGCATTTCGAGATCGAGAAAATAGTGGCAATAATGTAGAAGTATTTCTATTGGCTGAATCTTCAACGAGATGTTGGGAAGTACATCAGATCTTGTACTACCTACGTTGTTTCCAAACCAACCACCAAGAAGCAAGGCCTCTATACTCTGCTGCATACCCCTAGTCCACCTTGGGAATCCATCTCCATGGATTACATGTCGGGCCTTCCTTCTACTAAGCATGGAAATGACTATGTTTTTGTGGTCGTCGATAGATTCTTGAAGATGACCATTATGGTTGCCTGTAAGAATAATATCACAGCGGAAGCCACTGCTAAACTCTTCTTTGAACGAGTGTGGGTACACTTTAGGATCCCATGGTATATCATCTCAGGTCGGGACAGCAAGTTCCTCAGTACATTTTGGTCCAGTCTTTGGTTTATTTTGGACACAAAGCTCACTAAGTCCACAACTTTAAATCCCGAAACTGATGGCCAGATAGAGGTCATCAACAGGATGATCGTACACATTCTGTGCATGTACAACTCAAAGCATCCACACACATGGGATGAGAGTCTCCCCTATGTCCGACACAACTATAACCGGGCTCTCCACAACTCGAATGGCTACAACCCTTTTCAGGTGGGCTTGGGATTCCAGCCACTATGTCCCATTTATGTGGCCATGCCATTTACAACTACTCAGGCAGATTCGGCTCATGTCTAGTCCAAAATTGATAAAGCAAATAGCTTCATTGAGCACATCCAACATATCCGCCAGCAAGTCCATGAAATTATGGAGAAATAAAATGCCAAGTACAAGAAGCGACATGATCAACATCGGGTGCCACACAAGTTTCAGGTGTGCGACAAATTTTGGTTTCATTTGCAAAAGGAACACCTTACCGGAGCCTATCGAAAACTCAGACCACTTTGATATGGTCCTTACACCATTACCAACGTTGTGGGAGACAATGCATTTGAGCTTAGAATTCACCCATTCCTTGGCCTACACCCAGTGTTCAATGTAGACCACCTTCGACCATACATCCCACCATTTCTAGACACATCAGACATTTCAAAATAGCTCACACCTACATAGTTAAATCCATATTGCATGGAACAACCACAATTGATCGGATCATGGAAACGCGGATCAAGCACACTCGCCAACAGAAGATCCAATAGTATGGAGTTGTCAAAGTAGGCCAACTCATTCACCAGGACAAGTGGCTCACCAGGGACCAAGTTCAATATAAGTATCCTCATCTCAAGGAGGAACTCAACGCAATGGGGATTTTTGCTTCCTAAAGGGGGAGGAATGATCTAGGTGGATATTGGTGGTCGCCTGCCAATTCCACTTGGACCCCCACCATTGTTTCTTTCAGTTTTCCAGTTTCCTTAATTGTAGCACAATTTACTATTTTTAGCCATTTTTCAGGTCCTAAACTTCTGGAGTTGTTTTGAGGCCCTAAACAACGTTTTTTTGGCAATCTACTGCTAGCAATATTTTCATAAAATCATCTTTTCTGTCATAGTCCTTGTAGAGATCTTTCCAATGGGGTATCATGTGCATCAAATGAAGATAGTATGACCAAGTCATGACCCCGGGAAGTTCATTGTCCAAGTAACCCTAACGAGGCCCATAAACTCTTGGCATTATATCTCCTCGGGTTAACGTTTTGGCTGTTTAGGGTTTTCTCTTATTGTTAAATAATAAAAGGCCCTTGAGGCTCATTGTAACACAGTTCAAAGGCATGTAGCCTCCACATCTCTTCTTAGAGATAAGCTATCATCGCCTGAGCTAGTCTTATTTCCATTCTGTTTGTAAGCATATTTCAGTATTTGATATTAATGAAATGAAGTGTTATTTCTACTGCATATTTGTATTTGTGGTTATATCTATAATTTGTTTTTCCTGTTTTAATCTAGATCATTGGTTACTGTAAAACAATTAAGTAAGATCATTTCCAAAACCAAGAAATTTGTTTTCCTAATGATACGCCCTTAGGGAAAGAAGAAGATGTTGGCCATGACCTCTGGACAGGGCCCCTCTACATGACAACAACTTATGGACAAGGTCATGGAGGAGTAAGAGGGCATCTTCACCGCTACCAAAGGGGTGCATCTGCATTGTCAGGTCAAGCACTCCATCGATCTAACCCTAGTTGAGCCATTGCCCAATGGACCAATCTATTGACGCTCTATTTTGGAGAACAACGAAATCAAGAGGCATATTCAGGAGCTGCTACAGAAAGGTCACATCTGGCCAAGTTCATCACCCTGTGGGAGCCTGATCATATTGGTATAAAAGAAGGATGGGACTTGGAGACTTTGTATTAACTATCGGGCATTGAACAAGATCATTTTCCAGAATAGGTACCCGATCCCACGGATTGATGACCTTTTGGACTAACTCAAGGGCGAGCAATATTTCAGTAAGATCGAATTGAAGTCAGGATATCACCAGGTACCAATCGAACCCTCTGATGTGTGGAAGACTACCTTCAAAGCCAAGGAGGGCCTTTTCGAATGGCTGGTTATGCCTTTCGGGTTGACGAATGCTCCTACAACCTTCATGAGGTTGATGGATAACATCTTCTGGCCATTTAACAACTAATTTTTAGTGGTACACTTGGATGACATCCTGATCTTAAGCCAGAGTTGGGAAGAGCACCTCCACTACATCTGAAAGGTTCTCCAAGCACTGCGGCAACAAAATCTGTGTGGTAATTTGGAGAAATGCACTTTTGGCATGACCCAGGTTTAGTATCTGGGATACATTATTGATGGACGGGGGGTGCATGCGAATCTAGTCAAGATCCAATTCATTCATGATTGGCCAGCCCCAACCACTCTAACAGAGCTCCAGAACTTTCTAGGTCTTGCCAATTTCTACAGTAGCTTCGTGTTGAAGTTCTCTCATATCACTTGGACCTTTAGTCAAGTCATCAAAGGTGGAGTGAAAGAAAAATTATTTTGGTCTAACTCTCAACAAAAGGCGTTCGCAGAGTTGAAACATTACCTTTGCTCTGCACCATTGCTCACATTATCAGACTTGCAACAACCATTTGTGATTGATATAGATGCCTCTGACTATGCTATTGGGGCAATTCTTACTCAATAGAGGCATCCAATGGCATATCACAATTAGACACTTTCAGACACATTCCGAAAGTATCCCACTTATGAAAAATAGTTGTATTCCATTTTGCAAGCCTGCTCACAATGGAAGAATTACATTTTGGGGAAGGAGATGGTCATCCATATAGACCATCGACCCCTACAGTTCATATAGATGAAAGGGAATTTGTAGAATGATCACCATCAAAAGTGTTCCACATACCTACAACAATTCCATTTCAATATCAAGTACAAGAAGGGTAGAACTAATAATGTTGCAGACTACCTCAGCTAACCATCAATCATGGCATTAACTACCATGCTCAACACTTGTGGGCACGAGACTTCTGATTGGCCACATCTCTATAAAAGCGACCGATAATTTGACAACACATACTAGACGCTCTTGTAGGGTTAGCAAGTTCCAGATTTTCACCTCCAGGATGCAATGTTATGCCACCTAGGACACATTTTTGTTCCTTCAAGTGAGTGTGCCAAGATGATTTGGGAAGCACATTACAGTCGGGTCGTTGGGAATTTCAAGGTCGAGAAAATAGTGGCAGTGCTGCAGAAGTATTTCTATAGGACGAACCTTCGACAGGATGTTGGGAAGTACATCAAATCTAGCACTGACTGCTCCATTTCCAAACCAACCATCAAGAAGCAAGGCCTTTATACTCCACTTCCTACCCCTAGTCAATCTTGGGAATCCATCTCCATGGATTACTTTTGGGCCTTCCTTCTACTAAACATGGAAACGACTATGTTTTTGTGGTCATCGACAAATACTTGACGATGGCCATTATGGCATCTTGCAAGAAGAATATCACAACAAAAGCCACTACTAAACGCTTCTTTGAATGGGTGTGGGTACACTTTTGGATCCCACAGTCTATCATCTCAGATCGAGATAACATGTTCCTCAGTACATTTTTTTCCAGTCTCTGGTCAATGTTGGACACCAAGCTCACTAAGTCCACAACTTTCCATCCCCAAACTGATGGTCAAACAGAGGTTTTCAAGAGGATGATCATACACATTTTGTGCATGTACAACTCAAAGCATCCACGCACATGAGATGAGAGCCTCCCCTATGTCCAAAACAACTATAATCGGGCTCTCCATAGCTTGACTGGACACAACCCTTTTCAGGTGGGCTTGGGATTCCAGCCTCTATGTCCCATTAATGTGGTCATACCCTTTGCAACTACTTAGACAAATTTGGCTCATGTCCAGTCAAAAGCCGACAAGAAAAACAACTTCATTGAGCACATTCATCACAACCGCCAACATGTTCATGACATATTGGATAGAGCCAATGCTAAGTACAAGCAGCGACATTATCAACATCGGGTGCCACACAAGTTCCAGGTGGGTGACAAAGTTTGGTTACATTTGCAGAAGGAGCGCCTCATTGGGCCCCACCGCAAGCTTTGTCTGCTCTGATATGGGCCATACACCATCACCAAGGTAATAGGGGACAATTCCTTCTAGCTCATTATTCCACCATTCCTTGGTCTGCACCTAGTGTTCAATGTGGATCGCCTTTGGCCCTACTTTCCACCATTATTGGACACATCCAACATTGCAAAACAAATCACACCAACAAAGTTAAACCCAAAGTGCATGGAACAAGCCACAACTGATCGGATCATGGACACACAGATCAAGAACACCCGACAACAAAGGATCCAACTATATCGAGTTGACATAGCAGGCCAACTGCTTCACTAGGGCAAGTGGCTCATTAGTGACGAAGTTCAACACAAGTTTCCTCATCTCATGGAGGAACTCAACACAATGGGTACTACTTCTTCCTAAGGGAGGAGGCATGATCTAGGTGGATATTGGTGGCCACCCGCCCATTCCACTTGGACCCCCACGATTGTTTCTTTCAGTTTTTCAATTTCCTTAATTGTAACACAATTACTATTTTTGGCAGTTTTTAGAGTCCTGAACTTCTAGAGCCATTTTGAGGCCCTAAATGATTTTTTTGGAAAATCACTGATGATGAATATGAGTTTTCAACTCAGTATTTGTGGTCAGTAGTTGTAGTCCTCAAATAGATATTTCTAATGAGGTATTGTGTGCATCATACAAAGCTAGTATGCCAGAGTTACGACCCCAGGAAGTTGATGTACCAATTTACCCCAACGAGGCCCATAGTTTGGCATTTCATCTCCTAGGGTTAGGTTTTTGGATGTTTGGGGTTTTCAATTATTTTTCAATAATAAATAGGCCTTCAAGCCTCATTGTAACATAGTTAAGAGGCATGTAGCCACCACATCTCTTCTCAGAGATAAGCTACCATCGCCCGAGCTAATTTATTTCCATTATGTATGTAAGCATATTTCAGTTCCTTGATATTAATGAAATGAAGTTTTATTTCTGTTGCATCTCTGTTTTTATGGTTATATCTATAATTTGTTGCGTTCCTATTTAAATTTGGATCACTGCTCCTGTGGAGTCCTTTGATGATGATTAGTTTTTAGTTTTGTTATAGTTATTTTTTGTTGAACCTTTTTATGTATATGTTAGATAGTGTCATATATTACAGTTATGTAGATGAGCACTGGTTTTTAGACATTAAGGCCTATAAGGCCTTGTTTGACAAACTGCATTTGTTGAGATTTTAGATGGCTTATAATGAGTTTCAGTGGCCAACAAACTTGGTTTCCCAATGGGTAGGTTGAGAACATTGAACGTCTTTCATGGATGTAACCCTCTTTTGAAAATGAATGAATGAAGAGGACTGGCTACCAAGCTTACAAAAAAAATATTGAATAAAGGAAAATAATTATTCAAAAGATTTTTTTTTATGAAATGAATATCTAAAATAAAAATAATATAAGGCCAAACCTAACAAAACAATAAACAAAAAATAAAAGTAATATTAGGGTCAAAATCAAAATCTAAATAATCTAAACAATTAGTTCTAAAAACTTAAACAATCAAAACACTAAAAAAATAATAAAATAAAAATAATATTTGAGTCAAACATAAATAATCAATAATCAAAACAATTAATTCTATAACTTAAATAAAAATATAATAATAATAATAATAATAAATGAATAATAAAATAATAATAAATAAATTAGATTAAATGAATAAATCAATCAATCAATAATGAAGAAAATAAAGTAATGAATAATTAATTATTAATTATTCATGATTAATTATGTTATTTTCTTCATTATTGATTTATTTATTTAGATTTTTTTTTTTTGTTTAAGCTTGGCAGGACTACATCTTTATAATGTCCAATATATCACTGTGTTTGGGAAATTGAACTAGTGACTTCACATCAAGGAGTGCCTTAATAGAGATTACCATGTATCCAAAACCCCATGGAAAATTTATTTGCTTAGTTATTTATTCAATTCAATTAATTAATTAATTAATTTAGTTTTCTTTACCACTTATTTTTTATTTAAGCTTTTAGAATTAATTATTTTTATTTAATCTTTTAGAATTAGTTGTTTTGACTATTTATGTTTCACTGAAATATTTTTTTATTTTATTAATATTTTTAGTGTATTGATTGTATTTTTATTTAAGTTTGACCATTTATTATATTGCTTAAGTTTTGAGAACTAATTGTTGAGATTATTTAGATTTTGACTTTAATTTTTTGTTTATTGTTTTTTTTTGGGTTAGGTTTAACTTTATATTATTTTTATTTTAGATATTCCCTTCATTAAAAAAATCTTTTGAATAATTATTTTTCTTTATTAGGTGGATAGAAGGGACTTACCCTCCATAGAATATTCTTACTAGTAGCCACAAATCAAAGGTTGAAATTTATCTCAAAAGTCAATTTTTAATTAAATTTATTAATTAAAGAAACAATAGTGTGCGTATTATAAGTTTTGGAGTATCTTTATGCATATTTTTGGATTGAAGTTTCATTGAATTCCCTAGGAAATTGTTGGAATCACAAGTTTGATTTGCAAACCTTGCACAATTCAAGTGCTTCAAAGGTTTTTCAGAGTGACAAATCCATATATACAACCAAAAGCAATTTAAACAACAAAAGGTATTGTTGGAATAACAAGTTTGAATTGTAAACCCTGCACAATTCAAGTGCTTTAAAGGATTTTCAGAGTGCTAATTGATATGTACAACCAAAAATAATTTAAACAACAAAAGATCACAATTTGACAAAAAATTGTTTTGTTAGATTTTGTCCAAAAACTCCAAACATATATAATAGTTAGACAATGTTTTTAAAAAATGTCATATGAACAATTGTCATATGAAATGAGTTATGTTTTTTTGGACATATGATATGGCCACCATGATATTGGCCAATGATATCGTAATAAATCCTATTATAGGTTAAGGATGTACATAGTAAAGTCGGGTTGAAACTCTATGTCTAAGAATATTGTTAGATGTTTTTTTGAATGTATATATGTTTAATTCATATATTAATTATTTTATAATTAATAGTAATTATGCTTTAAATTAAAGTTAAAATTTAATTAATCTGTATGTTTTTTCTTTTAATTTTGGAAATCTGAAATGTATCATGAAATACTTTTTTGATGTTTATGATGGATGGAAGCTTATTGGAGTTTTCCAATTATTAAATTTGTATAATTGGACTAATTGTACATATACATAATCAAGAGATTGTGTAATGTTTATTTTGGAATAAAACTTCACAAATATTCATTTGATTTTCAATCATTATTAAGTGGATAGCAAGGATTTAACCTATACAATATTCTAAAATAGTTTTAGTAATAGACATAAATTAAAGGCAATTTTCCCTTTTAATTAAATTGACTAGTTTAAAAAAATGTCATATAAACATAAGTTATAGCTTTTTCATAGTAGACACATAAACTTAAAATCCATCTCAAAAGTAATTATGCTATTTTTGTACTTTTAATTATATTGATTAATTAAAAATAATAATATGAACATTAGTTATGGTTTTTTAAACATGACTATCATAATATTAATCCTTAACATTATAATAACATTAGTTATAGTTTTTTTAAACATATTTGACATTAGTTATAGCTTTTTTAAACATATTTGACATTAATTATAGTTTTTACATGGTTATAAGATAACGGTTAAAGTATGTTAATGTCGGTTAAGGCGTAGTCCATATGTGTGGTTATTGAACAAATAAGTGTACACGGTGTGCCGCACCCGCCCAATAAAAAAAAAAAAATTAGGGGCGTGACACATGGCCTTGGGCTAAGACACAGGAAGCCGGATTTGCACACTGTGCTGTGCAGGCCAGAGATAGCTGCCATTGGGTTATGTTCACAGACATTGATGAATTTATTTTCTCTCCTCTATGGTTAAAGCAATTATGGCGCAATTCTACTTTTAATGCCCTTGGACTCTTGCTTATGAATAAAACTAAAACAACCCAAATGATCAATTCGAACTCTTCAGCATCTGGTGGTCCAAGAGTAGGGCAAGTGTCTATAAATTGCAGGAACTTTGGCCCCTCCTATCTGAAAAGCCATCCTCCCCAAGGGGTGACTCAAGGATATACGTGCAGGGAAAATTTAGAGCAGCGTCACAAGTCCATAGTCCTCCTAGACGCGCTCTCTCCTTCGTTACTGAATGTAATACATCACTTTGAGCTGAAGCCTGGTTACAAGACTATTCGCCTAGCATCCTCAGAGGCCATTATAAATCATTATAAATATCAGGCATGGATTGAATTCAAGGCCAAATTCAGGAGAAGGGTGTCGGCTTATGTAGCGGACTGGAAAGAATCGAAGAACCCTTTGTCTCAGGACAGGGCTCCAGGTCTGGGTAGTGAGGCGATCGAGCCTGCTGGATGGGAGAGCAAGTTCTGTCAAGTCAACGATACTGCGCTCAGAGAATTCACCGGCAAAGTCTTCCGTGTAACTACAGGGCCTATTCCAGTCATGCAATGGCAACTTTAATTAACAATATATATTCTGCACAATAAGCGGACTTGGCCGATGACGGAAGCGGGTTAATGGGTAATTCATGACGAGGGCGACTATGACTCTCACAAAATCCCAGGAGAATAAAAAAGTAGATGTTCTCCGTCACGCCATGCCTGTCGCCAATGGAGCGACGGAGTGAAAGGATGTCTTCGTCGATCAATATGTAAACGTACAGTGTTTCTATTATATGCGGAATTACGTGTGCGAAAATATGGAATATATTATATATTCATTTATTTTAATATATTATTATTTAAAAAATATTAGCCAAGGCTCATTCATGTTATCATCAATAAAGGTACCGGTCCGAGTATTTTGTGGGAATGTGTTAAAAGGTAATGTTTGAAAAAGATTGTTTGAGATGTTGTATATGGTTTAGCTAGTAAATAAAATCCGGAGGGGAAAGAGTAAAAATACCCAACATATCATTAATGAGGGAGGGCTTTAGAATCTTATAGATGTAAATAGAATTTAAATTAATTTGTTTTACAAATTAGATAAGCCTTTATAATATTAAGATTTATGATTTGTCTTAGATCACTTAGTTTAATATTGACTAATGTAAGTTATAATGTTGAATTTGACAAAAAAAAAAATATTATTGAAAAATTACTATTCTAATTAGACCATAAATTTTAAGGTCTTATTGCAGCTTGTGCCATATGGACAATTGACTCAATTTTTCTAGTTATAATTTTTGGATGTAGTTGCAAGATCTATGCCATGATTTTTAAATATTTGTGTAATGATTTTTCATTTTTAAGCTTCATACAAAACCAACTTAAAATTAAAATCCTTGAAAATAACTCACTTAAATAACCTATTTACCATTAGTTATTACCCATGATAATTTAAGCAAGTATTTGCATAAAAAATGAATGGAAATGTAAATGTGCAAACTTATTCAATTGTTACTACCCACCAAAAATTTCTTCAAATCTTTAACTATAGTAAGCAATTAACTTTTCCACTTCATATATCAATTTGTAATTTTCCTAAAAACATAATATCCATATAAATGACAAATACTACCATGCCTTAGGACATTTATTCTAAATTTTAATTAGATTTAAATTTACATTTAAAATATATATGTTAGTGTCTCTCACTTAAAATTACCATGCTTCCCCACGATTTTACTTGATATGTTTACTTGCAATTGTTTCCACAATTTTACCTAATATATTTAGTGGGAATTCCTCCTTTTTATTTTCTTTCTTCACTTTATATTATAACAATGTTATAGTATTTTAAATTCAAAAAGAGTGAAGGGATCTCTACTTGAATGGTCCATGAGGTACAATACTTGCTAAGGTTTTGCAAATGGGGTAGCAAGCTAAGTGGGCTTGATTGTGGGAAAATCTCTACAATTAAGCACGCTTGAGCCAGAGGAGTTCTGGGATGGGTGACCTCCTAGGAAGTCCTGGTTACCGGGTGCAAGCCCCGAAGTTACGACTACCTCTCATGGAAATGGTCATACGTGAATGACTTACTTAATATAATTTTTTCTTTTAATAAATGTGCTTCGTTACAAAATTTCAGGGGAAAAAAAAAAAAAAAAAAATGTGTTCCTTTAAGCCAGATTTTTTGTTAATAGAGTAACCGAATGAAAGTACAATGTTTTTATTATTATTTTTAGCGGGAAAACTTATCATAATTCAGTTGTCAAACTAGTAGTGAGGATAACTATCTCTAGCTACCATGCCTGAACGCACGCTGACTCATCACCTTTATTCAAGGAAAAACAAGCCCCCTCGAATAACCCTCTGGTGGCTTTTCACTCTTGCGAAATACCTCAGAGTCTTGTGCTATTACCCTGTGTCCTGATGGCTTTTCACTCCTGCTACTTTAGAGTCTTGTGTTATTAACCTATTTCCTTATGTCCGAGCTCTTAACCTTTAAAACATACTAAAAGCTCAAATATTTTTAATATTTTTATTATATGTAATTATAGCAGCGATTATTTTAACATATTATTATTTCAAAAATATTAGCTTCGAAACATCCATTCCATCTCAACTTGATCAAATTAATAAAATCTGTGAAACTTTAGCAATAAATTGTGCAAAATTCAATTATAATTACTATATTTTTAAACATGAAAACTACGTGAAATTTCTTGCAGTAGATTTTTCAGCTCTTTAATAGCAGTCATGGGCGTAACAAGTTGTCCGATGGATACAACAATTTTGTTTAACAAAATGGCCCGATTGAAAAAAAAAAGAAGAAGAAAGAGTTGTGATTCCATTCCAGTCTCGTTTTTTATAACAAGTTTTCCTCCGGACCCAACATTTTTGAAATTAAAAGCAAAATGGAATGATTATTAAAAAGTTGTGATTCCGTTTTAGTTTAGAGTTCCATGTTTCTTCTCATCACCGCGTCGTAGTTCGGAAGAATAAACGCTGAGGTTCATCCTGTGTAATTGAATTTATAAACCGTGTAACATTTTAAATTTGGTATAAAAAAAAAAATTGAAAAAAATTTCCAGAGTTTTTTTTTTCGATGTTTTGGGCGGTCACTCCACCTATTTTGAGGGACTAGGAAAAAATTGTGTAAATATGTGTTGTTCAACGTTTTGGATGGACACTATACCCATCTTCAAGCACTAAAAGAAAATAGATAATAAAAGTGAATGAAATAGAAATTGGTAAAGCATAAAAGTAACTTTTAAAAAATTTTAACCAATAAAATAAGCTATGGAAAATCAAAAAATTATTAAGTTATTAATTGGAATACTAAATAGTCCAAAGAATTAAAAATAATAAACTAGTCAAAACAATTAAAGAAAATTTATTAAAACTATAAAAATAAATAAAAGACCCTGTGGACCTTAAGGATATGAAAGGTGTTTATGTCATTGGATGTGAACATGTTATATTGGTGAAATAGGCACGTCTATTAATCAAAGGATTATGAAGTGAAGACCAAGCATCATATATTTCCATCACCCTAAGTTTAGGGAAGCCATAGAAATTGGGAATAGGCCTAGTAATCTTAACAGGGATGACAGTTGGAAGATTAGTAGTTTCTGCATTCCTATTCCTGCCCTTTGCTCTTAGTTTCTTTTCCTTTTCTTTACCCTTTTTCCTCTTATCGTTTCTGTTTTCCTCTCATTTCCCTTGGGGTTTATTAATCCTCCTTTGTCTCTTTTCTCCTGGGTGGTTTTATTTTCCACTTAGTATTCCCCTTCAATTTTATACCCTTAAACTTTATAGGTTTTTAGTTATTTTTCTTTCTAAATGATGTTTCC
>APFE031590274.1:21785-44365 GCA_000404065.3 Pinus taeda | reverse complement strand
CACACTAGGGAAAGGGGTTTTGGGAAGGGGAATTGATTTTTTGAAGGGTGAAGTGTAGGGTAATGTGTGAAACAAATGGATAAAAGGTCAAAATGAAGGGAAAGTGTTTTTATGATTAATGAAGGGATAATGAGGGGAAATTAAAAAATAAGTATGTGGGGGTATAGTGAAATGAGGGGAAATTAGTAAATAAGCTGTAGTATTTAGGCCTAAAATCATATATAAACTTTTAGGGTAAATACCCAAAGTAATACACAATTTTTGTGAATGTCCTCTTTCCTTTGATAGTTCCTCCTACATAATGAAACATAAGATTTAAGAATGATGAAGGTGCATTTGAGCTAGCAACCTTGTGCATTCCAAAACATATTCTACCTACCCTTTATTTATCCTAGCATTTTCTCTTCATTTATTAGGTGTATTTGAGCTTGTTGACCCTTTATTTCTTTTTCTTTTGATAACCAAACTATCTAATTCTAACCTTATAAATTCCAAGGGCTCAGATTAAACTGATGAGCTCCTTATTATTCTCTACCTAGCTACTGATCTACCAAGATTAAATAGTTTGGCTAGATCTTTATTGCTCTATTTATCAATATGAAAAAAAAAGCATGAATGAATCAAGATTAAACTATTTGATCATCATAGGTTGTGTTATTTTTACATACTCCACACAGTCTTATTTGCAAAAAGTAAACTGAGAGGAGTGGCATTTGAATGCGCACAGTTTCATGATCTATTTTTATCTCTTTTTGGTTGGGTTCATATCTAATATTCTTCTTTGATCTTTGTTTATTTTTGTCCTTTGATTATCTTTTTAGGACATACCCTCTTTACATTTTTTAATATGGGAAAACATTTGCAGAAAAGCAAAGTTATGTACAATATTACAAGACTTAACATAGTTAATTTAAAATTATGATCCCTATTATTATAGGGACCTAATAGTGGCTCCACTTCAGGATGGCATCTCCTTGTGAGGTGTCAAGAACATCATTAACTAGTGGCCTGATCCACTGGGGCATTCCCAAGCATGCACCTACTTTTTTATATCATCTATGTTACTAAAAATCTTGAACTGAAATCTTAACCTTTTTTGCAAACTAAAATCTGACGCATGTTGTATTGAAATGTGATTTGAAATTAACTTGTTGCTGAAAAATTGAATTTAATCAGACTAAAATCCTACCTACTTACTCTAATCAGTTGTCCAACTGCTGGTTAGGTAACATGAAACAGCCAATGCAACCATTCAAGAATGATATACATTGGTGGATTTTGTTGCATTAGCTTGTTTGTGATCAAAACTAAGATTCTAAAATGCAATAGAAATTTGTCAACAAATGAAAAGATAAGGAAATACTTGATTTCCTTCATTGACTCTAAAAACTGTAGAAAAGGATCTTCCAAAATATATACACTATTGTTCAACTTATTTAAGAAACTGTGCAATTTTTCTAGATGGCCTCCATGCCATGAAACTGAAATGTCATTTTTATCTTTACCTCCCTGCAGATTTTCAAACAAGATTTGTGATGATATTTCTACTGATTGAAATATTTGGCTGATGAAACCTTTATGATATTGATCTTGAATCTCATAGTTAGTTAATGAATAAAACTTATGATTGCATTCATTATCCAACATATCAACTATTGGATCATTAAAAACTTGGAAGGATTGCTACAACTTATTACATATAGTTTTGAATGGAACTTCATAGATTTATACAAGATGCCCATCCTTTTCTTTAGAGATTTTATACCACGTTTCCTTTAAAAACTGAAATGATTCAAAATATAGTGGTATAGAACTTTCCTGTGTCATTTGATGAGGTGTTTAAATGAAATTTGATAACTGTAATTGTGAAACTGAAGAATCTCGATGAAGAGTTTCATTGTCTTCTTTGTTATCAATAACAATAGCAAACGATTGCTAATTTTTTATTGCTTTAAAGTTTTCTCTGATGAACTGAAATGAAGCAAACAAAGATGCAAAAAACCTTCACTTATTTCCAAAATTTCTGCACTTCCTTTTTCATTCTCATATCTGATATGTATAGGCTAATCACTATATTTAATTTGCTAAAACTAAATTTCCTCATCCTCCAAACTAGTTTCTGATTGCTCTGTAAAGCTAGATTGAGTTCAAAGAAAATAATTATCATCATACTGATCATACTTAGGCAAACCATTAAAAGAAGGAATGTCATAAAACATACACATTAAATTAGTAGAGTCCTCTTCCACATATTGAGCTGTAAATCCATTTTCTAAACTATTGTAGTTGGAATTAGCAATAATTTGTTCATGGATATCAACCTCTTCTTTTTGTGAAATAAATGTGTCATGGTGATCTTGCACAAAAACATTTATCTTGCATGGTGATCTTCTGTATCATTTCCTCTATTTTTCTTACCAAAATGTCGAGTTTTACCTCTGCAATGTTGTTCTTCTCTGCTTCTGCTTTCAAATTTTGTTTTTTAATTAGCAGATGAACTTCTACCTCTAGTACAATGTTCTGCATCTTTTCAAGGATTGTTGGGTTTCTTTCTCTTAGTTGAAATTATATTTCTAGATCAAATGCTTTTGGATAATGAAAGAGAGTTGAATCAGGAGGAGGTCTTATATTTGATGGCATTGAATAATAGATTTGATTAAATCTATTAGAAAATTGTTGTATTGTTTCATTTGGTTGTCTTTTCGACTGATTATATTCTTCTATGATCACAAAAATATAGACTTTGATTATCCATCTATCAAGGAAAATTTTGACAAACTGTTGGAAATTTTAGATGCTTGCAATAGGTAGATTCTTGAACCAACTCTTTACTCTACATTGCAAATACAAATCAAAAAGTCTGATTCTAACATCATCTCCATCAATCTCAAATAGATCCAGATAATTCTCAAAGCCTTTAATATGTTTTTGGGCAGTGATACCATTCTCTCCATCAAAATTGGGGAGATATTTGTAATAGTTATCAGGGAAATCATGGAGTATAGGAGGTAACATGAGGGGCTTATATCTATCAAGAACTTTACAAGGTACATGAATATGTACAGGAATTGTAATATTAGTCTTGATTGTTTGAGGCTTCTCAATCAAAAAATGATCATCATAAGATTAAGAAGAAAGCTACTCAAATGGATCAGGAGAATATATATTTACAATCTTCAAAGGAAAATAATCAAAAATTAATCTAAGGTATTCTATAAAATACAATATACATTAAAATGCCTTCTTAATGAGAAAGAACATAATGTCTTGGATTGTAATCCAAGTTAAAAGCGTGATCTTTCCATATTGTTCTTTCAAGTTCATTGCTCCATTTGAGTATTGATTATCAAATTAATTTGCAGGTTGAGTCGCCAGGTGGATGATTTTAAACTTTGTGTGTTTGATCACTGTCCACCATCATAGATGAGATATAGT
The DNA here is from genome assembly GCA_000404065.3 of Pinus taeda. Lineage (NCBI taxonomy): Eukaryota > Viridiplantae > Streptophyta > Pinopsida > Pinales > Pinaceae > Pinus > Pinus taeda. The sequence continues at coordinate 40,930 of APFE031590274.1, read as the reverse complement.
CTTTGTATAACCTTTCTGAAGAAAATTTTCTCTTCCCAAGTATGGTCACCAATATGTTATCACTCCAATATTTCTCTACAGTTGTAATGAAATAAATGATTATAGGTAACCACAAAACTACATTGGAGATTAGGATCTAACCTTCCTAATTCTAAGGGAGGGCTCTCTCTTTACGATTTAACTTTGTTTCAGTTATTTGATTTTAGGTTAGTTATGATTTTTAGGTTATTTATGATTTTTCTTGGGTTTTGATTTGGATTTGGTGGTGAAATCATTGACTTAGATGGGTAGAGGGATGTCTTTTACCATTGGGATATGGGATCAAGTGTCAAGATAAACAAGATTGAAGCAAGTTCTAAAACTAGTGTCTGCATAGCAAGGTAGCTAAGTAATTTTAGGTATTAAGGCTAGAATGATGAAGTTGGTTTCAATTAGATCCAAGGAGAAATTAAGGGTTCCTTAGGCTGGATATTGAAAGAAGTGAAAGAGGTAAACTAGAATGGGAGAGAAATTAAGGATTCTCAAATCTAGATATCAGAAGAAAACATAGAAATGATCAACTTTTCAAAACACAGTGTAATTAAACAAATTTTAAGATAAATTTCCAGTTAATTCATTCACTTTAACTAACATGTAAGTTTGTGTAATACATAAGAAGATAACAATTTTGACAAAGAAAATAATTCACTGTAATAGCTCAACACATGAATCTTCTAATGCAATCTTTTTATTACTCAGTGTAGTCTTCTGACTTGAAAAATTGGTACAATAACCCTCAGGTTTCTGACAATACAAATCTACAAATGGCTAGCAATCCACACTGTAATACTTCAAAAGTAGAAGTATTTATATAAAATTTACAAATTTTTTACAATAAATGATGTCTCTAACAGAAAAGACATTTTTATACTATATATGAGCTAAAATCTCTAACTGTTATAGATTAATAGTTTTGGTGGAATGTGTTGTGCAAATGTTTTTGTTGTGGAAGTGGGAGCAGATAGGATGTGGAGCCAAATTTGTGGTTGTGCTAGTAGATGAACTAGCAGATGCAGATGTATCTCTCTTTTTTGTAGTAATTCACTCAACTACTTGTTGATCCTCTGAATGATAATGTGAGACTTCCCTCACTGATGGCTGATCCTATGGTTGTCTTGTTGTTTTATCATCCATTAGTGTCACAACATATTTTGGAAATTATATAATAATACATATATTTCTATAATATTTCCAAAATATTTTAAATCAAATTTATAATTAAATTTCTACAAAACCATGTGTTGTCTCCAATGCGTGGTTTTGTTTTCTCTTTCCATGAATTCACAAAACCATGTGTACTTTTGTTCTTATCACTCCTTCCTCTATAGATTCATTTTATCTATATGTAAAATCTTTTTACCCTTGTAGAATACCTGGATGGTTTTGCAAAACCATGTGTTTATTTGTATGGTTGGAAGAGTATTTTCACTTTACTCTTTTACTTTCACCTGCAACGTGATTTTACCGTTGTAAATTCATTTCACCATGCTTGTAAATTGATTTCAACATCCCTGTAGATTTATTTCACCTTAATATTTTATCGTGAAATGCATTTACATGAAAGCTATCTTTGCTCTCTTTTATTTTCTCTGATAAATTCATGTCATTCGTGAATTTTATTTCATGTGTCCCTCTAAAACCATTTTACCTTTGGATCTCATTCCACAACCTTAGTCTTGTAGCTATATAATTTTACCTCAAGCATGGTTTCACCCATAGCTCTAAAATATTATGGCATTCCCATATCTATGTATTTCACTTGAACTTAATCCACGTTATATCCTTGTAACATTTATAAGATTTAAAACCAAAACAGTTAATGGTTTATCTCACCACTTTTGAGTGGTAGGTGGTATAGATATAACGTGGGGTTGCCACGTAGTAAAAATATGGGTTGGGAAAACCACTAATCTCCCATTCTTTTTGAGTGTTAAGTGTTGGATGAGCTGAGTGCGTGATATGGAATTTTAACCATTCATTTCTTTTTGCAAATCTCAAGGGAAATAAAAATGAAGGGGGTTTAATTATCAGTGCGAGGTGGACCATTGGTTGAATTTGGAGGGGGAAGAGGTAGTATAGACTTTCTAGGAGAAATTAATATAAAGTTCAAAATCTTATATTAATAGGGTTTTGTGAAGTAAGGGGTAAAAAGATAGATTCTACATATATGTTTTTCTTTTTTACTTTATGGGGTTTATCTATGTTTTAACCATTATTGCCTCTATGTAAATTATTTATTCTTGCTTTGTGATAATTGTCTTTTCCTTCAATAAAGCCTTTGAATACATTTCCTTGCGAGTCTTGGAGTAAACAGGTTTTGGAACTACTATCAAAATTGTTTGTCCAAGCTCTCATTCTACTAATCACCTGCAAAATAAAACAATCATTAATAAAGCATAGGTCTGTGGGGAAGGAAATCAATGGCTTTATTGAACTGAGATGTCTATGGACAGAGTTCGGACTGTGGATAACTTAATTTTGTTTGGAAAAGGCTTTCATTTATTCATTTTAAATACAGGTAAGGAAATGGCAGAGTTTCATATTGTAAAAAATCTGTGATTTTTCACATTGTGCAGGTGTTGTTAAATGGTTTACGGCACAATAATGGATGATACGGCTTCTGGGGATACATAGTGAAGCACTCAAAGGAGGGTTTCTGGCAGGAGGAGATAGTTGGAGGTCGGTCTTCTGAGGGGGCCTTTTTGGTTTTTAACCAATAGTGGTTAAATTTGGGTGCAGGATTAATAAATAAATAGTGGGTGGTTTCATTTAACATAGGGAGGTGGTTTCATGCAGTATCACACCACTTTTGGATGGTGGGCCATATTTTCCACGAGCATGTGATATAACTTAGTGTTGCCACGTAGCTAAACAAAACTCATCCAAAACCGCAAATCTCGCATGCTCTAGGTTCGTTAACTGTCAGACAATCAATCCGTGTGATATTCATGTGTGCCATTGGATCTGGAGGTGGGACATTAGAGGGATATCGCATGGTGAAATTGCACGGACCGAATTGGAAAGTGGTGGGCGAGGCCCGGGGTTTAATTACAATGAATTGTAATTAATTAACAGGTAATGATGGGTTTTTCATATAAGCAACAGGTCAATAAAGGTGGGGACCATGGGTTATATTGCGGGGTTTTTAACTATACACCAAGGCTTGGTGGGTTAAAAAAGGGTGTCTGGAAATTATAACTTGGGGGATTTATAAAGTGGGACTTTAGGGAAAACTTAAGATAAAGGGTCTTTTTTGTGGGTTTTTAAGGGAAAAATGGGAAATTAATATGTGGGGAAAGTATTATATGTAATGGAAATGTGTTTCACACTAGGGAAAGGGGTTTGGGAAGGGAGAATGATTTTTTGAAGGGTAAGGTGTAGGGAAATGTGTGAAACAAAGGGATAAAAGGTCAAAATGAAGGGAAAGAGTTTTTATGAGTAATGAAGGGATAATGAGGGGAAGCAAATAAGTATGTGGCATTCTAGTGACATGAGGGAAAATTAGTAAATAAGCTGTAGTATTTAGACCTAAAAGCATATAAAACCTTTTAGGGTAAATACCCAAAGCAATACACAATTTTTGTTAATGTCCTCTTTCCTTTGATAGTTCCTCCTGCAAAATGAAACACAAGATTTAAGCATGATGAAGGTGCATTTGAGCTAGCAACCTTGTGCATTCCAAAAAATCTTCAACCTACCCCTTATTTATCCTAGCATTTTCTCTTCATTTATTTGTTGCATTTGAGCTTGCTGGCCCTTTATTCCTTTTTATTTTGATAAGAAAACTATCTAATTCTAAGCTTATAAATTCCACGGGCTCAGATTAAACTAGTGAGTTCCTTATTATTCTCTACCTAACTACTGATCTACCAAGATTAAACAATTTGGCTAGATCTTTATTTCTCTATCTATCAGTATGAAATTTAAATCATGAATGAATCAAGATTAAATTGTTTGATCATCATGGATTGTGGCATTTTTAGAAGCTATACACAATCTTATTTGCAGAAAGTAAACTAAGAGGAGTGGAATTTGAATGCGCACAATTCCATGATCTATTTTTATCTCCTTTTGGTGGGGTTCATATTTAATATTTTTCTTTTATATTTGTTTATTTTTGTCCTTTGATTATCTTTTTACGACATACCCTCTTTACATTTTTTAATATGGGAAAAAATTTGCAGAAAAGCAAAGATATGTACAGTATTACAAGACTTAACATAGTCAATTCAAAATTATGATCCTTATTATTATAGGAACCTAGCACACCCAACCATAGAATGGGTAAGCCAAATCTCTCTTCATCCATTAACCCCCATGCTATATTCCAAGCATGAAAGTAGAATATCATAGAACGTATCAATCCAAAACCATCCAAGGCTTCTAGTGGCCATCCACCTCAACCCATTAAATAAGTGTTCCACCTCACAGTCGAACATCACAAAAGAATCATCAGATCAATCTCTATCCAAGCATTCCATTTCTCTAGAGAATTTTTCCAATTAAGGCTCAAGCAATTGTAACTCAATCCATAGCTTTTACTAGGTTCTAAATCATTTTTCCAACAAAGGCTCCAAGACTATTAGATCAACCCACAACTTTTACCGGGCTCGAGAACATTTTTCCAACCAAGGCTCCAAGACTAGTAACTCAACCCACCAAGGGATTCAAATCATTTGTCCAACCAAGGCTTGAGGACTAGTACCTCAACCCAAGCTAAGGAAATTTGATAACCAACCAAAACAAAACAATCGAAATAAACCCACAATATCCATGCCTATACAGGAAATGGTAGGCTAGGAAATCCACTGTCAATCTTGGCCATCCTCCATGCCAATGAAAAATCACAACCAACAAACCACATGCATATTCCATGCATGCCAAAAGTAGTGAGAACAAAATACAAGAAACTTGGTACCTACAATAAAATCCCATTATAGTTGTTGATCTCGGTGCCTTATTGCACTTTCCTACTCTTCCTTTTCCTTTTTTCTCCAAAAATACAAGTATGCTACACCCTCCAAGACCGCTCCAAGAAAACTCGAAGTCTACAAGAGTGAGAGAGGGGGAGAAAGAGAATAATGAGAGAGCTCCAAAACTGAACTAACAGAATGTTACATTGATTAAGCCTACCCACTTATCCTCATAATCCTTTTTATCAATGAGGCCTCTATTTTCTTCATTTTCAATTATTTTCCTTCATTTTCATGCTCACATGCAACCTGTGATGTTTCACCTTCCCTTTCTCCTAATTTCCATCATTTTCATAAATACAATGCCAATAAATTTCTCATGCCTTCCCAAAGCCTTTTCCATCGCCTTTGCCAATTCCCTTAGCCATAATAAATCGAATGAACACCAATTAGGATGTTTTTCCCACCATTCGTCTTGGAATACGTGTCCCGTGACTGAGGTCTTATATATTTTTACATGAATTTTTAACCAGGGTTGTTATAGAACCCTCCCCCTTGAGGAAACACATGTCCTTAGTGTTTAATGACACCTATAGCTAGCAAGACCGCTGGAAACAAAACATACTACCCATGGAGCTATATAACATAGCTGGTTGCAGTATTTACAATGACAACTGTTGAAACATGAGAAACATACTATTCATTGGAGCATTATAACACAGCTTATTATGGTATTTACAATAATAACTACATGCATAAACATACATATTCTATTTAACTGACAAATAACCATATGATCTATCGAGCTTTATAAATCCATCTCGATAGAATATTTATAATAATACACACATATGCACATTTTCTCACCCAACAAATAAAAGGATACATTGTCTGCATCCACAACAAAGGAATATAGAGGCTCACACCTCTACCCTCAAAGCATTAGCAGGACTCACCTCTTTCCCAGGAAGTCTACAATCCACTGTCATAGTCAAAGTTACATCCAATGTCCAACACTACAATCATGTGCCACTTTTTCTCTCAGTGAAAAACTACTGAATCATTGTTCTAGTGTGCACTCCTAATATGCATATGATTCCATCTCACAATCCTAATGACCAAAATTAATCCATCCCCGATCTTCCATTCTCTACTACACAGTCCCTCAGGAAATCCAATAACCCCTTCCATGTAGTCAGGCACCTTCAAAGTTCCCCGACATCCCCTATCCTAGGTGATAGAACCCTTGGAAAAAGCTTCCTCACATTGGAAGGTAAAACTACCAAGGCATATACTTGCCTCAAAACCACCATATCGGTCATAGCATGCTCATGGAAATTGGTGGACACTATTGGGTACCAGTGTCCCACAATGGCCCTTGTCCTGAAGTTTTTTACCAACATACTAGTTATCTAATCCAATTTATTTCACTGACATGTTAATTCTTGTAGTCAGTTGCAATCACCCAACCGGGCATTTTAGTGCCTCTTATACCAAGTACATAAATTCCATTAGAATTAAAATAAATTTAAATAATTCCACATCATACCACATTCGTAACTCTTTAATAAGCTACACTTGAAATCATGTTTACTTCCCGCCACAACAAGTCAAGCTAGCATCTTAGATCAAATCATCATGTATAAAAATATCACATCGAGTTAGCTCAAAACACAACCATGATAGATAAAAATCATGAATCACATGTAATAATCATAAACCAGAATCATAAATCACATGTAATTAGATGAGAATTATAAACGACATGCACAATAGAACTGAAATAAAATGATAATACTTATCCTTCAATCAATCCGCAGCTTCTACCTTTGCCTTTATTCTATAGGCACTCCGGATTGGTTTCCACACCTGACAAACACCCAGTGCCTTCTCCTAAACAATCTTCAAATACACATAGTGTGAATCACACACATACGAAAAACATGGCATACAACACCATGCAATATATGAACCTAAACCTTACCTACAACTAATACACCTACATCGAGGTTACAACACAACATAGATGTACACCTATAGCTGATGTGCAACACAACACATACGGCATGGAAATAATACCACATGTAGACCAGTACCACATGTACAACATGTACATGGCACCACATGCTTACAAAACCACTTGTACAATCATGCACACAACACCATATGTACAACATGCACAGAACACCATAAGTACATTACATACAACATGTGCATATCACCTTATGTACACAACATTGCATATACAACATGTGCAAAACACCATATGCATACACCACCACATATCCATTATGCACATAGTACAATATGTACACAACACTACATATCCAATATGTATACATGCTATATATACACAACACCACATGTGAAAAACATCACATATGTAACATGTACAACATATACAACTTATGCACAATAGTAGTACCACACATCCAAAACACATTGTCTCTTCAAGCAACCTTGATTCTAATGTCTTGCCCATGTTTGTCCCAACATGTTGCATACCACACTTTTTCCACTTTTTTGATGTATCCCTCGGTATAACCTATCCATAACATAGACATAATATAATCACATAATATCAACTCATAGCCACATGAAACTGACCTTGTATATTTCCAGCACTACTCTTCACACTTGATTCCCTAGAAACTGAGAACCTCTTCATGTCATTCGCCTGTGTAAGAAATCATTCCTTCACAAGAACGATTATTGATGACCCTCTCAGATAGTGACATACATATATGGACACATACATACATATACACATATATACATCATCATAAGCATGGCCGCAACATAATTAAAAGATTTCAAGGTCAAGGTTGATAAAACTCCCTTTTTTGTTGCAACACATGCACAACATCGAGAACAACAATTCCCAACATAGCCAAGGCATATGATGCTTCAATTCCATCCACATACCTTTTATAATTACCTTTATCATGATTTTTCTCCCATCGTCCAATTACACCAGTGGACCTAACTAGTCCAACTAGTTGTCATACTCTTGTTTTCCACTACCCTTATACATGCATTGAGTTTCATTTAGGTCATACCTTACCTTTCGGGTACCACACAACTCTCCATGAGTTCCAGTAACTTTCTCAATTACCAAGACTCAAACAATAAAAGACAAGAACAATAATCAAACAATAGGAAACCATGAAAACCAATAACAATATGACATCATAAGAAAAGTGGCATGATCATGCACTAGACATAACAAAATTGTAAATCAAGCTCAAGAAAATGACAAAATACCAAAAGCATATGACTAAAAAAAGATACCATGACTCAATCCCCATGTTTCCCAGAACTTCTAAAGGAAAGCTCAATCTGAGTTTTATGCGAGACTTCATGGCAACCTGTTCTCCATTCAATCCCCTGTACCCTCCATCAACACATAACTGTCAATGCATAAATAAACATAATAATACACCAGTTACCTCACATTGTTGTGCTAAGAAAATTTCCTTGTCACTTAACACATCCATGCCATCTCTCAAGGAACTGCAATTCCATTGACATATCCACCTGTAACTAGAGACTATCTAATATACCTATCAAGTACAGGTTCATGAATCTAGCACATGTCCACATAATGCCAAACAAGATTACGATTAAGAAGACTTCCTGTAAGCAAGAATTTGTTCATTTAGAATTAGGGTTTCCAAACATAGCCAAAGGAATTCTTGCCCAATTCCCTTCTTTTACCCTTTTACTTTGTTGTAATTGAGGCTCACTATACATTGTCACATCACCCAACTATTAGTTATATAAACACATAAATTATTACCTGGTCATGTTAATACCAAGCACGTTTCCTGCAACTACTCGTACATGTCTACCACATGTTCCAAATATCAATAAAATCATATCTACCAATTTGAAATCAACCTTTACGAAAACTAACAATCATGATATAATCCATAATCAAGTACATATCAATTTTCTCAACACATATGTATTAGTACAATCATCTTAAAATGAGATCGTTGGAACACATACTCATATTATGCAATTCATCAAACATTAAACCAACTTGCAAACATACCATGTTAAATAAATAAACTAGATGACATAATAGACACCAAACATTCAAACACCAAATAAATGACATAATCAAACATTCAAGCACAAAGTAGACGACATAAGGAAGTTCATACCTTAATGTATCTTAGGAGAGGTTATCTTGTCTGCACAATCAAGCTAGATTAGCACGATATAACTTCACAACATATCAACTCAACCATAGATAAGGTCATGATACCCCTAATAGTCACTAGCTAACATGTTCATATCATAAGCTCATAAACATTTGTCATTCATACATAATAATCGCATGTGCACAGTTAGCCTAGATTAGTACAAGACAATGTCACAATAAGTCGACACATACCTAAATGTCATAACCGTAACGATTTGCATAGAACAATCCAAATTAGTATGATACATATAACATCAATATATTAATTATATAACCCTAATCATCAAGTTATTAACATATAACAACAATAAGCTATATAGCATGTTCATCAAGGACACATGACCTAATCATCAATCTAATTATCATATAAGAACAAAAGTCTAAACTATAAATAGCTCATCAATAACATAATAATCAAATTATCTAAACTAAAACATCAATATAAATGCATACAACCACAAGTTACTACCACAAATGACTATTTGACAGATGTGCATATGAATACATTAATCAACTAGCATATATCATGTATTTAACCATAACATGAATAGACATATACGTAAACCTAATTTATATAAAAATCCATTAACTAAAATACCTACATAGCCAACATCCAAAATTGTATGATGACATGCTCTTGCCTTGAGGTCCAATGTTGCAACTTCACTTTGATGATTTGCATTTCCTACTCTATCTCAGCTAACACCTTAGAATCATAACAACGAATAGCAGAATGAAGACCTAAAGTTCATACCATGACTTCATAAGGCATGTTTGACCTAATATTCATTCATAACTATATCCAAGACCATACATGCATAACAACTGCATATAGACATATAACACATGAGTACAAAACTATATACACATAATTCTAGCTAGAGTCTAGTTATCAATGCATCACCATATCAACTACACTACCGATGACCTCATGCATGGAAACAACACCCACATCATATGAACTTGATAATATGTGAACATTGTTGTGGATAACAATTAATGATGAACTGTACACACATGAAGACATAATCCATGACAACACCTTCAACATTCACATGGCAACATCACTACAGCCATGATCAACGCCATGCAAATGCAGCAAACACATGGACTACAAGCATAAGAAACACATATGCAACCGACATGTTCTTGATCAACACACCTCCCATCTAGTCCGAGGGGTGAACCATGCTCTCATACCACTCTGTAACACTATCATCCCACATCTACCCAAGCAACCATCCAACCAGGGTAAACATGTGATGAGAGGCCACTATGATATGATTCGACCTCCCAAGTCAAGTCAAGGAAGAAAAACCAACAGAAATGCACCATAGAAAAATTCAACATCGACATCAGGACCCTCACGAATCAATCCAACACATCAAGCATCTTGTCCCCGAATCCCACTGAACATTTGGAAAACTTTACCTCTATACTCTCTCATGCTATGGGAATGCCAATGTCTAGGGACCTTTGGACGCTCTCATAGGCCTACCTGGCACTATCCAGGGACTCCTTTTATCAGTTTTATTCTAGTGCCCCCGAGAATTAATGATGCAGGAGAAACCAGCAACAAAGCAAACAAACTGGACTAGAGGATCAGAACAAAAGAAAAGCGTGATTTAAAGCAAAAAAATAGATTTAAAAAGGATAAAGCAGATTTAAAGCATGCATGCATGAAGCTTTTGTGGAAAAAATAAAGAAAGGATAGGATTGATCCCTCCTAAAATTCTTATATAATTGTAATACCATACGGGTGTAGATATATCTGTTTGTGAGGAATTTTGTGAGTGGCAAGATGTAATCGAGCTAGAGCTCGTTTTAATGCTGAAATGCCTTAATTTTGTAATAGTTTTGTGATATATATATATATATACCTGGGTTTAGTGTATGTTGTGTCCATTTATAGGTTTATGTGTATTTGATAATTGGCTTAATTTCGTGTTGTTATGGATGCATGTATGCAATAAATTAGTTCACTGTGTATTGGAAGGCTGGGTTTCCTTTCTACTCTCCGATTGATGTTTATGGGGTGTTGAAACAATTTGAATTTTTTTTGAAGGAATTGGGATTTTGGGCAACCCCCAAATTCCCATTTTCATCAGGTGGTATCAGAGCAGTAAGATGGTGTACAGGCGGAAAGGAGAAGACTGGGCAAGCAGCCAATCAAGAATTGGAGCAGGATGGCAGCAAAGCTTAAAGATGGCGGCAGCGGAAGGTGAGAAGATTTGCAGCAACCTAGAGAAGGATGCCAAAAGACCGAGTGCGGAAGGGCTTGGTGAGGTATCGTGTAACAGAGGAAGCTGTTACTGCAAAGGTTGGTTGCAATGAAGGAATGAAGTGGATAAAATTGCTAAAGACCAGGAGAAGCATATGACCAGGAGGTCATAAATTTTCGTGCCTTGGGAGTCTGATGTGGGAGCAACCAGTAACAAAGCTAGCAAATGTGGACCAGAGGATCAGAATAAAAGAAAAGCTTGTTTTAAAGCAGAAAAGCGAATTTAAAATGGTTAATTTAAAGCAGATAAGATGGATACAGCCATGCACGCTTTTGGAGAGCTTTCATTGTAGAAAAACTAGGAGAAAATCTTATCAATTCTTCCTAATGCATCTTATATAAATGTAATGTGATAGGGTGTGAGATATATCTTATTTGTGAGTAAAATAGTGAGTGAGCAAGATGTAGTCAATTGTGAGCTAGGTTTTAAGGCTGAAATGCCTTAGTCTGGAATGTAATTTGTTCTGTATATATATATGAAACGTGTTCTAGTATTGTGTACACCTACGCTTCTGTGTATGGTATAATTAAGTTAAATCTTTTGTTCAAGCTTGTTGATCTAAATATCGTTTAACTGTTATATATGGCCATCCAAATATCATGTATCTGTTATATGTAAATGTTTGTTGAAGGCAGCGTGCAGTGCAGAGGAAGATTCTGATGATGATGGAGAGATGAATGCTCTACCAGCGAAGAAATCACGAAGGAAATAGGCTCCAAGATTTTGTTTTTTTAAAGAAATTGGGATTTTGGGCAACCCCCAAAGTCTCATTTTCATCAGGGGTATCAGAGCGTGTTAGCTCATATGTCAAAACGTTGAAACATTAAGTATTCATTATGTTGTGTATTAAATCGTGGAATGGTGATTTTATTAATTAGTGAAGTCTCCATGCATTGCAATAAAAAGAGAAATTACCTCCATGCGTTGGTAAAATTGTTTGTAATTTAGTGGCTCGAAGGAGTATACAATTGTTTATTTATGCAACAGAATATATGATACATAAAACAGAGTATTGGCAGCGTGACAATAAATTCCGGTATTAATTAATTCCTCACTGTGTTGACTGTGTATTAAACCTGGTTTGGTTGGCTGTATTTACGTGGGTGATAATTTAAAAACTGAGCCGTGGTTACATGTGTTGTTGATATAAAACGGTATGCGTGGAATGTTTGTTGGAGCGTGTGGTTCCATTGAGAATTTTTTTTTTAACTGTGCGTATTCCACGGTTAACCGAATGTTTCCATTTTGTTGACCGATTGCTCACACATTCCTTCTGGCACTATTTATTGGATCTGCAACTTGGATGTAAATTTAGAAAGGGTTAGTCCACGATTAGCGTGACAGCGAGAGAAATTTAAAGAAGTTTAAAGATCTGATCATAGACAGTTTTGAATAAACAGCAGAGTAGAATCGCTGTGAATTTTTATTGAGTTTTACTGTCGAATTCATGGAGATTGCTAACCATGATAGTTAGCATATGAAGATCTTGGCTTGCAGCCGTGTTACTCCTGCATCAAGTGGTATCAGAGCAACCAGTAACAAAGCTAGCAAATGTGGACCAGAGGATCAAAATAAAAGAAAAGCTTGTTTTAAAGCAGAAAAGCGAATTTAAAACGGTTAATTTAAAGTAGATAAGATGGATACAGCCATGCACGCTTTTGGAGAGCTTTCATTGTAGAAAAACTAGGAGAAAATCTTATCAATTCTTCCTAATGCATCTTATATAAATGTAATGTGATAGGGTGTGAGATATATCTTATTTGTGAGTAAAATAGTGAGTGAGCAAGATGTAGTCAATTGTGAGCTGGGTTTTAAGGCTGAAATGCCTTAGTTTGGAATGTAATTTGTTCTGTATATATATATGAAACGTGTTCTAGTATTGTGTACACCTACACTTCTGTGTATGGTATAATTAAGTTAAATCTTTTGTTCAAGCTTGTTGATCTAAATATCGTTTAACTGTTATATATGGCCATCCAAATATCATGTATCTGTTATATGTAAATGTTTGTTGAAGACAGCGTGCAGTGCAGAGGAAGATTCTGATGATGATGGACAGATGAATGCTCTACCAGCGAAGAAATCATGAAGGAAATAGGCTCCAGGATTTTGTTTTTTTAAAGAAATTGGGATTTTGGGCAACCCCCAAATTCCCATTTTCATCAGGTGGTATCAGAGCAGTAAGATTCTGTGGAAAGAGGTACAGTTGAGTTAAAGATGAAGAGTTTATGGTCTTGCTATTTTGCAGATGGCGGCAGCGGAAGGTGAGAAGATTTGTAGCAACCTAGAGAAGGGTGCCAAAAGACCGAGTGCGGGAGGGCTTGGTGAGGTATCGTGTAACAGAGGAGGCTGTTACTATAGAGGTTAGTTGCAGCTCACAGAGTTTAGTGAAAGAATGCAGTGGATAAAATTGATATTATGAAGACCAGAAGCATATGACCAGGAGGTCATAATTTTTTGTGCCTCGGGAGTCTGATGCAGGAGCAACCAGCAACAAAGCAAACAAACTGGACTAGAGGATCAGAACAAAAGAAAAGCATGATTTAAAGCAGAAAAATAGATTTAAAAAGGATAAAGCAGATTTAAAGCATGCATGCATGAAGCTTTTGTGGAAACAATAAAGAAAGGATAGGATTGATCCTTCCTAAAATTCTTATATAATTGTAATACCATAAGGGTGTAGATATATCTGTTTGTGAGGAATTTTGTGAGTGGCAAGATGTAATCGAGCTAGAGCTCGTTTTAAGGCTGAAATGCCTTAATTTTGTAATAGTTTTGTGATATATATATATACCTGGGTTTAGTGTATGTTGTGTCCATTTATAGGTTTATGTGTATTTGATAATTGGCTTAATTTCGTGTTGTTATGGATGCATGTATGCAATAAATTAGTTCACTATGTATTGGAAGGCTGGGTTTCCTTTCTACTCTCCGATTGATGTTTATGGGGTGTTGAAACAATTTGAATTTTTTTTGAAGGAATTGGGATTTTGGGCAACCCCCAAGATCTCATTTTCATCAATTAAGCCACATTTTCAGGCCTAAAGGCCAAGTCACTACACAAAACTTCATCATACCTTCATGATAGTAAATTAACTAGGAAATGGAAGTGTAGAAGAAACCATTTGAATGAGACCTTGACTAGACCCCTACTAGCCATGAAAGGAATTTTGTTAAACATATCATGAATATGTAATCTACAGCTGTAAATGACAGACCAGAGCATAGGGGTATCGCACTTATTTGAGATTCACTATGAGGAATTGTTTCCTTATCACTATAGCTACAGTTTCATCCATTAGACCATAGATACATTATCATTCATTCACAAGTAAAAACATGATGAGAACCAAACATATATTTTGTCATAAAACACATAAATAACCAACATAATTGTAGCTGAAATACTCATGAAATCATAGCCATATGAACCACACATAATCCAGTATAATATTCATTAAGGTACAAGGAGAAATAACCTCATATTGATGATGCATAATCCAAACCCAGGATGGGACTTCCATGTTCCACGCAATCGTAGGATGGATGTGCCAAATCATTCTTATGTCATTCACCCTCATGCCATATTCCAACAATGAATTTGGGATATCATAGAACACATCACTGCAAAACCATCCAGGGATTCTAGATACCATCTACCTCAACCCATCAAACAGTGATTCCACCTCATGGTCTCACATGACAAAACCATCATTAGATTAATATCTATCCAAGCCTTCCAGGGCTCCAGAGTGTTTTTCCAATGAAGGCTTCATGATTAGTAGCTCAACCCACAACTTTCACCAGGCTCCAAAGAATGTGTCCAACCAAGGCTCCATGACTAGTAACTTAACCCACCAAGGGCTCCAGAGCATTTCTCCAACCAAGGCTATGGGACTAGTAACTCAACCCAAGCTATTACAGATCTCCAAAGAATTTGTCCAACCAAGTCTCCAAGACTAATAACTCAACCCAAGCTAATCAAACACAAGAAACAACCAAAACAAAAGAATGAAAATAAACCCACAATCTCCATGTCTATCAAGGAAATGGGAAGGCTAGGAAATTCATTGTCAATCCCAACCATCCTCCATGCCAATGACAGATCACAACCAACAAACCACATGCATATACCATCCATGCCAAAACTAGTGAGGAAAAAATACATGTAACTTAGTACCTACAAGCAAATCTTTTCAGTTTTTGATCATGATTCCTTCTTGCACTTTCTTTCCCTTTCTTTTCCTTATTTCTCCAAAAATCCAACTATGTGACACCCTCCAAGAGTGCTTCAAGAAAAATATAAGTCTCAAAGAGTATGAGAGATAGAAATAATAATGAGAGAGCTCCAAAAGTAAACTAACAAAGGGTTACACTAACTAATCCTATGCATTGATGCTCATAAGCCTTTTTATCAATGAGGCCCCTATTTTCCTCACATTCCATTATTTTCCTCCTCACATGAAACATGTGACCTTTCACGTTCCTGTTCTCCTAATTTCCATTATTTACATAAATAAAATGTCAATAAATGCCTCATGCCTTTCCAAAGACTTTTCCATTTCCTTTGCCAATTTTCTTAGCCATAATAATTGAATGAACAGCCACTAGGATGTTTTTCCCACCATTCAACTTGGAATACGTGTCCCATTACCGAGGTCTTATATATTTTTACAATAACTTTTAACCAGGGTTGTTATAGAATGCATGCTCATAACTAGTAACATTATAATAGAAATACCATGAATACATCAACCATACAATCCACATATAAACTAGTACATTTACACAAGAAAAACCAAGGGAATGAACTTCTCATTAATGAATGTAAAAAACTACCGTGGATGGGACTACCACGTTTCACCCGACCATAGATTGGCTGAGCCAAATCTCTCTTCATCCAAGCACCCTTGTGTCATATTCCAAGCATGAATGTGGGACTCATAAACAACTAAAAATAACCAAACAAGCATGGATGCTTCTAGAATTATCCATATACATCGTGAGTAAATTTAGTACCTCCTAGTCTTTCATGTTTTACCATAATCCATAGTTTGATCCAGGGATCACTACGCCCTAAACCGAGACCCACTCTTTAGTATTTACTGTACATCTCATCCTGGGAATACTAGACCCAACTGAGAGAAATCCACCTCTTGGATTTACCGTATATCCTGTCATTCATTGAAAGGATTCTTAGGCCCACCGAGGCATACAATCATGGCTTTAGTAGAACTCACATTATGGTTTATGGGTTACTAGGATATTGGCTTTACCATGATCCATAGTCTAGTTTAGGGACCACTAGGCCATGTGTTTTTCATTTCAAAGATCCACCCTAGTTAGCTTCAAATCCATCCGAAAATACAACTCAAATAATGTATGAGAGCTCATCTCATCAAGGCTATCCAGAAATGGGAATGTTAGGCTAAAAAAATTTTCACACCTAGAAAAACCCATGCAATGATAGAAAAAAAACCACATGCAATACCATGGATAAAATATATAGTAAGGAAATCACACATGTAAATCAATACCTACAAATAATCCTATTGTAGTTGCTTGATCCTACTCTTCCTTGCCTATTCCTTCCTTCCCCTCTCCTTCTTTGCCTTTCTTGATCCAATACCAAAGTGATCCAAGAAACTCTAAGTGTCCAAGAGTGAGAGAGAGAGAGAGAATAATGAGAGAGATCCAAAGCTAAACTGACCACGCTTCCCCACTGATCCTCAGAGGCCTTTTTATCAATGAGGACTCTATTTTCTTCAATTTCCATTATTTTCCTTCCTTTTCCTCTTCACATGCAATGTGTGACCTTTCACCTCACGTTTCTCCTAATTTCCATTATTTTCATAAATAAATGCCAAATAATGCCTCTTGCTTTTCCAAAGCCTTTTTCATTGCCTTTGAAAATTTCCTTAGCCATAATAACCGAAATGAACACCCACTAGGATGTTTCACTCACCATTTAGCTTGGAATATGTTTTCCATCACCATGAGCTTATATATTTTTACATGAGTTATTTATCAAGGCTCTTACAGATCACTAGACCATAACCAAGACACCAGTCTCTAGGATTTACTACAATCAACCGTGGATCACTAGGACCTAACCCAAACTCCACCCTCTAGGATTTACTGTATATCCTGCCATTCACTGGAAAGGATTCCTAGGCCTAATAAAGGGCAACCACCTCTAGGATTTACCATATATCATGCCATTAACTGGTCAAAGGCTCCTAGGTAGGGAAAATTTTAAGAGCCTCCCTAAATTTATATGTATAATAAATCGGCTAATCCCCATGATACATAGGAAAAATGGGAGGCAATTTTAGCAATAGTATAATATGCATATATAATTTTTTTGGTGAATCTCTCACCATATTATATTATCTGGTACAGTGATGGAGAATCTTTCACTAAATTATAAAATCTTGTAAGATCTTAGAAAATCTTTTACTGAATAATAAAACATTGTGAAGTCTTGGCGAATGTTTTGTTAAAGTATGAACCCATATATGATAATAAGAAAACATATTCATTAAACTATAATATACTAACATACATGTTTGGGAAAAATAAACATAGTTTTCTCTTCCTACAAACAATGTTCCAAGTTTCAGTGGACGTGCTTGTCAAGGTTCTTACAATACACTCTTTCATATCCTTCTATTAGTTTTGATAATATTCCACAAAAAAGTTCTTGTAGGTGTTGATATTGATAACGAGTTCTATCAAGGTAGGAGAGATTAATCTTTTCTCTACAACTTTTGTCAAGCTACCACTTTTTTCAAGTTATCAAATTTCTTTCTTATTCCATAGACTCTAATTGTGAGATAATAAAAAAGAACACATCAAGTTTGTGTACCCCAACATGCCAACAAGTAGAAAGCCCCAACTATATTATATAAGAAATTATTAGGCATCCCAAAGGCTTGAAGGGGATCTAATTAAAAGAAGTGACCATTGTGAGAATCCTTCCAATCAATATATGAATATATAAATGTAGATTTATTATTATTTTAATTGGAAATCTTCAATTAAAAAATAAAATTTAATTACGTCTCTCCCAATATAAATTGCTTATTAGCATAATTCACTACTTATTAGCATAATTCACTACCCTCATAGGTATCGCATTTTGTAACAGCCTTGTAACATGTAGATTAATTTCCTTTTTGGTGAACAATCTCCACCTTTTAGGAAAATATGGTGCAATGGCTCCAACCCCTACAGATCATTAGGACAAACTAAGAATAGCACAAAAGATGAAAGGTTGTACAAACCAGGTTATCTTTCAAACAACTAATCCAACATTAGTACCAAAACTTTTTCATGAAGATATCATATTGAGAATGTTTGAAAAATGGTGAGAAACCTTCTGTGAGGGTGATGCGGAAAGAGTGATAAGGTTTCATTGTTTTGAATTTTTTTTGTTAAATCAGAAAAAGTTAAAAACCAATATTAATGGAGATATAGGTATTTTTTACTAAATTTTGTGAAGTGACTAAATGTAGCTTTGACCATTCATCTTAAGATGTTTTTACAATATAATTTCCTAAGTCTATTTAATATCTTCATTATCATAAAAACCAACCTATATCCATCTTAACTCCACATCTACCACTCTTAGAGGGATGAAATCTATTTATCCCTTCTGAGCACTTGGTAGACCCAGAATTAAGATGGATCTAAGATGAT